>PVKV010019247.1:0-42716 GCA_004027835.1 Alouatta palliata
TTTTTTTTTTTTTTTTGAGATGGAGTTTCGCTCTTGTTACCCAGGCTGGAGTGCAATGGCGCGATCTTGGCTCACCGCAACCTCCGCCTCCTGGGTTCAAGCAATTCTCCTGCCTCAGCCTCCCGAGTAGCTGGGACTACAGGCATGTGCCACCATGCCCAGCTAATTTTTTGTATTTTTAGTAGAGACTGGGTTTCACCATGTTGACCAGGATGGTCTCGATCTCTTGACCTTGTGATCCACCCGCCTCGGCCTCCCAAAGTGCTGGGATTACAGGCGTGAGCCACCGCGCCCGGCTCCTATGTTTCTTTTAGTCTTCCAGCTCTGTTTTCCTTGTGGATCTTTTGTGGACTTTTTTGGCCTGATCCTATTTTCCCTTTAATACTACTGACTCTCTATTATCTCTTTGCTCTTAATCCTGTAGTAGCTTGATATAGAGAGTGATTGTCCACTGCTGTTATACAGCTTGGCCTTGGCTCTGTACTCATGAGTAATCCCTAAGTGGGATTTTTCTTGGGTACCCTCTCTTTATAGGTTTCTCTTCACCCAAGCTCTAATCTTGCTTCTTCCAGGACATTAAGATTTTAATACTCTATTTGGACTTGAGCTCTCTGCACCTCATGAATTTCCCTTCTTTCAGGCTTTTCAGTCTTACTTTTTCTGTTGTTTACTCCTTAAAATCAGTTGCCTCATATACTTTTGTTCAGTTTTATAGTTGTGTATGGAAAGCTAATCCAATAAGAATTTTCCGTTATAGCTGGAGGCAGGACTCAGCTTCATCTTAGAGTGGAAATTGATGAGCTCTTGTCTCTTGAGGCATGCAAATTCTTTACCCTGTGATCTCTTTTTATATAATAAATATATATTCTTCTAATTCTATGCTGATAGCATACAAATCCCTTAACCATACTTTTACTCATTACCTCTTTTTACTCCTTTCTGTAACTTACTATTGACTGTTAGTTAGGTGTTAGGTCCTAGTGTCTCTTTGTCATATATTCTTGTTGGAAAAATGATATCTTCTGCTATGCCTTTATACAAGCACAATTAACTGCCAAAGTTAACACACTTGTAATTTTGTTCCAGAGCAACTTTTAGTGAATTTGCAGCCAAGCATGCTAAAGATTCAAGATTCAAAGCAATTGAAAAGATGAAAGACCGAGAAGCCTTGTTTAATGAATTTGTGGCTGCTGCTAGGAAGAAAGAGAAAGAAGATTCGAAGACCAGAGGTGAGAAGGTAAGATGGTTTTGGTTCCAGTGGTGTGATTGATGGGAGTGCGAATGGGAAAGGACTGTGCTGTTGTTATGTTTCTAACTTCATTCGTGGGCATAAATAAGGACCTACCTTGACTGTTCTTTTAAGTTAACTTTTATAATTATGTATGTGTGTATGTATGTATGTATGTATTCTATCACTTTACTTACATAATGCTTATTTTAGTAGCTTCACTAAACTATATAGTTTTGCTTTAAATTGTATTAATACTAAGATGCCTGGTAAACTCAAAACAGGTTGTTAGAGCTGCCTGCTCAGTGGCACCTTCTAAGATTTCAAGATTCTTTATAGGTGGTAATATTTGAATTTAAAAGAGCTTCTTTATCTTCTTTGCCCTCTAAAAGATAGCATTTTAGTGACTTTCTAATCTTTCAGTAAACATATCTTACATATAAATTATTGCTTATCAGAATTAAAGGTCAGCTATTAAAGATTAATGAATTCCAAATGTCATTTGATAGCAGTGTCAGGAGTGGAAAGGAGCTTACCACTGGGAAGGCAAACTAGTAGGGAGATGACCCCAGTGGTGTGTGAACCATCAAAACATGCAGCCACTCTCCTTAGTGTCCAGTATGCTTTGTGAATGTAGAAAAATAACCTCTGCAGCCTAATCATTCTTGACATTTAAAATTGCCTCATATTCTAGAAAGTTATAATATTACAAGTTCTATTAAAAAATGTTGTTTGGAAGTAATACTACTCCTATTGGGAAGAAGTCTCTCATTCAAAATAGTAACAGTATTAGCTGAAGCACCTTTTATCAGAAATATCTGAAACTTCATGGTTATCTGATTTATTGGGCTTCCAATTGAGTTTTTCCAGAATTGTTTCACTGTTAACTTAAAAAAAAATGATTATGCTTCTCAGAGGAAATGTATAAAATCAGATTCTACTACGTAATTTTATATGCTGAATTAGAATTGCTACTTTTGACTATTAGTATAACCTATTTGATTAAAAAAAACCAAGTAAATAAGTGATTGATTTTGTATGATTGCTTTTATACAAATTAAATGTATTTATCTTTGCATTTGTAACTGATTTTCTAAACACTTTTTTTAATAACTATTTTATGTATTCTGTTTCATAACAAGTGGATAGACTTTACTGTTTTGTGCTGTGCGGCCTGTCAATCAGTTCAGTGACAGCTGTCAATCACTGACACGCAAAGTGTTATGGGATTCCCTAGTGAGGAAAGAATTGGTATCTCTGTGTGGTGACTTTAGCCTCCCGCAGTTCCGGTACTTTACATTTTTTTAGTCTTTTTCCTTATGAAGTGATGAGAATTGTGCCCAGAATGTTTTAATTTTAAAAAAGAAATTAAATAGATATGACATCTAAATTAAATAAATCTAATATTTAATATATTCAGCTTTATTTTATTTTGACTGTAAAAATCTTAATTCTCTAAATTACAGGTTTGGCTTTATACCATTACTAGATTTAAAAAAAAAAAAGGCAGGAAGTTGCTAAAGTGAAGCTTTCTCAGCCAATTTAAAGAATGTAATATCAATGACTAACTAGGCCATCAAAGCAGAAATCTTTAAAGTAAGAGTTTAAATATAGTGGATTTTATATTCACATTTTGAGCACATGTGGTTAATGGGGCTTTATCATTTTTCTGTCATGACTTCCACTGTATTGTTTATACTGTTTTTAAGTTTATTATGTATACTTTAAAAAAAATCACATTGTAGCTGTATAATTGAACAGCAAGAGCAGTACCAGTGACATGGTACTAGAGTCTGTTTCCCTGTTCTTAACATTCTCTAACTGGGCTTTGTAGCATTGTGATAGTTGAATCAATAGCTGAATACTAAAGGTTTAAAACTAATTTTAAAACTAATTTTGAAAACCTGTGAAGAACATTGACTTTTGGTGAAATTTTTGTATTTCTTAAGTAGCATTTTCATGGTAAAGTCATTTTTACAATAAGATAATCATTTTCATTAGTTTTTACTGCTAGTTTTCCATTTTATTAAAAAAAAAATACCTTTAAAAATCTACTTATTGGCCAAGCGTGGTGGCTCGTGCCTGTAATCCTAGCATTTTGGGAGGCTGAGGCAGGAGGATTGCTTGAGACCGGCCTAAGCAATATAGTGAGACCCCCATCTTTACAACAAAACAAAAAAAATAGCTGGATGTGGTAATGTGCTTCTGTAGTTCAGCTATTCTGGAGTCTGAAGTGGGAGGATCACTTGAGCCCAAACGGTCAAGGCCACAGTGAATTCCACTGTACTCCAGCCTGGATGACAGAGTGGGACCTTGTCAAAAAAAAAAAAAAAAGTCTACTTACTTTGTTTACCAAAGTAGCTGTTCTCAAGCTATTTTATTGTAATATAATAACGAATTTTAATAAAATTGTGGTTCAAATACTTTACCTTTTGGAATAGCACATTTGAAGTTATAGGTAATAGGAGTTAATTCACTGTTATGAAATTGACATTTTTCTCTTCCCTCTCTTTAAAATTTTCTGCGAATAAATTATTTTTGTTACAGTAAGGAATGGGGAGAATAATAAGGCCTTGAATTGCAGCTAATGGTAAATGACATTTTTTGACATTTATGGAGCTGTCAAGACAATTCTTCTCATACGGATAACAGCCTTAGAAAGCCATTTATAACCTGTCATGGTAATATCCACAATGAAAGGAAGTTGAAGTTTAATTTTATTTAAAAGTTCACTTGTTTATATATCGCACATTTAAAAACCTATATGATAATCGTTTATAGGTTTTGTGTCTAATTTATGAAAACTGTTTTAAGCTAATATAAAATCCTGTGGCTTAGAAAGATTCCTATTTGATATAACTTGCATGTTTTATTTAACATAAATTTTGTAAATTTTGCCTTCCAGTTGTCAGATGCATCTAGGAATTTCGTGTTCATCATGTCAGATACAAAGTAGACAAGATGAACAGAAAAATTTCAGTTACATCATTACATCAGGTGGTTTCTTAATCACTGTCTGGAAATACTGGGTTTATGAGTATTTCTTATTAATTCAAAGTCAAAAGCCAAGTTTAATAGTGGAGAAATCCACAGCTGATTAGCTCTTGTCTTTAGAAACATTTCTGATGCAGATATTCTGTTTCTTATAACCTTAAAAGTATTTTCCAGAAACGACATCAACCTCTTTTTTTTTTTTTTTTTTTTTTTTTTTTTAAGATGGAGTTTCACTCCTGTTGCCTAGGCTAGAGTGCAGTGGCACAGACTCGGCTCACTGCAGTCTCCCGCTCCCAGGTTCAAGTGATTCTCCTGCCTCAGCCTCCCGAGTAGCTGGGTTTACAGGCACCTGCCACCACGCCCAGCTAATTTTTTGTATTTTTAATAGAGATGGTGTATCACCATGTCGGTCAGGCTGGTCTTGAACTCATGACCTCAGGTGATCTACCCACCTTGAAACTTTGCCTCCCAAAGTTATGGGATTACAGGCGTGAGCCAGCACACCTGGCCTCAACCTCACTTTTAATCCTCCCGTAGGAGAAATGAAGTTGTAGGGAAATGATAGTGTTAGACTAGGCAGAAGGAATGATTCATATATTTTTGTGTACACACATTAAATCCTGATTCCTGTGATCAGGTGGGAAGGTACCATATTCAATTCCTACTGGAAGGGAGGGATTCTTAATATGGTCAGAATCCTTTGTTGAAATGACCTTGGTTACCTTGGGTATCTTCTGTGTTAGGAGTGCAAAGTAGTATACATGGGATTTTAAAACTATTAGGCCCTCAAATGTACATAAAGATAACTATCTCATTTACTCCTTTCCTCACCTGTTTAAATAAAATAAATACGGTTTGGAGAGGGGTTTTAAGTAGTTGTATATGTTGATAATGAAGGAATAATATTTAATACCTTTGGTATAATATTACTAACTTTGTATTTCAGTTGTTGAGTATAATACTGGCTAAACACACTGAGTTTTAGAATGGTAAAGGCATACATGTTTAATGCTAGAAAGTACAGATGATTTGAATGCAGTTTTTTAGTAATGATTATGAACATGGAAATTATATAATTTTCTCACATATCAAGGTGTACAACTGCCTTTTTTTCACCGAAACACAAAGTTTTACCCTATTTTGATTTTAGACATTTGACAGTGTAAGTTTGTCATGACTTGCAATGATTTCTAAATGTCCTAATAATTTCAGTGACCAAAATTTTTACCCATTTAGTTTTTTAAATAATTTTTACCATGTTGATAGTATTGTCAGCTCATAAACCTGACTTTTAGCTAAAAATAAATGCAGCTGGATGTAAATTTATATTCCTTATGAATACATGGCAGTTCTGAGATCTAAAATTATAAACAATCTGAAAAAGCCTTTTTCTATATTTGAATAATTTCTTTATGAAATATGATTTATCTTGAATGTGGCAAATTTTAGATGAAAGCCTATATGCTTATTGATGCATGCATTTCTAGTAAAAGAGCACTTCTGATCTTTTCTTTTACCATGATTCATTCTACTCTAAATGAGTGCATTTTAAAAGTTATTATTCTTATATTTAAGGTAAGTGAACTTTTTTTCTAGTTGTAAATATTTAGATATGAATTTCTCATGGCACATTATTTTCCCTCCCATCCCACTACCTGTTTTAAAATACAGATTAAATCGGATTTCTTTGAACTATTATCTAATCATCACCTGGACAGTCAGTCTCGATGGAGTAAAGTAAAAGATAAAGTAGAAAGTGATCCACGTTACAAAGCAGTAGATAGTTCATCAATGAGAGAAGACCTTTTCAAACAGTACATTGAAAAAATAGCCAAGGTAACTGTTGTGTTTACTCGTATTGCTTTCATTAAATAATAAAATTCTTACTTGTGTTTAAGGGTATATGGTGTTATTGGGAATTCTTCTGTTGGGGGCTTGGAATTTTTCTTGTTAGTATTATTAACGTAAGAGTCCCTAGTTGATTTGGAGGTGAGAGGTACACAGTATTTAGGTGTATCTGGGCAAAAACTAGATTTGGAATTTTTTGACAAGTTATTCTGTGAAAACGTATTTTGATGGAGTTGGTAAGAAGGATAATGTAATTTTTACTTTTACAGAATTTAGACTCAGAAAAAGAAAAGGAACTTGAAAGGCAAGCCCGCATCGAGGCAAGCCTTCGAGAACGAGAAAGGGAGGTTCAAAAGGCTCGTTCAGAACAAACAAAAGAAATAGATCGAGAGAGAGAGCAGCACAAACGAGAAGAAGCTATCCAGAACTTCAAGGCTCTTCTGTCTGACATGGTATATGTTAATCTTTTACTTTTTTTCTCTAAAGTACTGGATATTGGAAATTTATTATATTACTGTTATGAACATTTTAATGTTCTTTAAATTCCAAGGGAGATAATTTGCTAAATTATAAAGCATTTAAAAATTGAATACTTGGCATTAGTACTGTTAGTATACAAAAAAAACCCTAGTTATTTAACAATTTGAGAAGTTAGGCATTTTGCATATATGGAAAGTCATAATCATTTAGTGTCATAACTTTATTATTTATTGTTCTTGATGAAAGTCACCCTAAACTATTACATGCTTACCTGCTATAGTGATGAACAAAATGTGCTGAACACAGTTTAACCTTCTTGTTGGTGATTTAGGGCCATCGTTGTGGTGATCAGTTATTATACTTGTAGATGCTCTGCGATGTAGAACTGGAGATGTAACTGACCCCAGGAGATACCCTAAAAATATTCTGAAAATCTTTCTTCCTTACCCCTCAGAGTTGTTGAGGTATGTAGGGCTCTTTGTCCCTACAGTGAATGTCCCCAGACTACTGTCCTGCTTGCTAATACATATTTTTTGGAGTTGGGGGTGGCTTCCCTTTGTCACCATCTCTCCTATGCTATTTCTTTTCTCTTTTTCAATGGAGCTTGTTACTCTTGTCACTTCTGACTTCTTCCCTTGCATCTGTTTCTTATTCTACCCAGGGGTGTCCAATCTTTTGGCTTCCCCGGGGCCACATTGGAAGAGGAGAATTGTCTTGGGCCACATACAAAGTTCACTAATATGGCCGGGCGCAGTGGCTCATGCCTGTAATCCCAGAACTTTGGGAGGCCAAGGTGGGCGGATCACTTGAAGTCAGGAGTTCGAGACTAGCCTGGCCAACATGGCAAAATCCCATCTCTACTAAGATACAAAAATTAGCCGGCATGATGGCGCATGCCTCTAGTCCCAGCTACTCGGGAGGCTGAGGCAGGAGCATCACTTGAACCTGGGAGGCGGAGGCTGCAGTGAGCTGAGATTGTACCACTGCACTCCAGCCTGGGCAACAGAGTGAGACTCCATCTCAAAAAGAAAAAAGTACACAAACACTAGTGATAGCTGATGAGTTTAAAAAAAAAAAGACAGAAACATCTCATAATGTCTTTAATATTTTAAGAGAATTTATGAATTTGTGTTGGAGTACATTCAAAGCCATCCTGGGCTGCATGTGGCCTGTGGGCCACGGGTTGGACAACCTTGTTCTATACCCTGGACAATTATAGTAGTTTACTAATTTCTCTCCCTACCTCCAACACTTCCTCAAATTTATCTGTTCTATTGCAGTCACAGAACTCTTCATAAAAAACGAATCTAACTTATAACTCTCCTGGTTACTTGCAGGGGATGAAGATTCTCTGTAATCCCAGCAGAGTTTCCTACAGGTCACATTCAGTCTCCTTAGCATAATATAAAAGATTGTTCATTTCTTAACTCCATCTTCATATTTCCTTAACACCTTTGCTTTCTTCACTTGCTCCTTGAGCTATAGCCTTGCTGAACATGCTTAATGAACCATACCATCCTTCCATTGCTCACGGCAGTCCCTCCACCTGAAATGATTTGGAAGTGCTCCTCCTACAGTGACAGACTTTCTCATTCTTCAGGGCTACTCAAGTCTCTCCTCTGACCCTGACCCATCTAGGCAGATTCGATCTCACTGTTCCTTAGACTACCCTTGTGCTCAGCATACACCTCTGCAGCACTTATTACATGTTTTTGCAGTTATTTGCTAACATGTTTATCCTTTTTAATTTTTTGAGATGGAGTCTCGCTCTGTCATCCAGGCTAGAGTACAGTGGCACCATCTTGGCTCACTGTAAGCTCTGCCTCATGGGTTCAAGCACTTCTCCTGCCTCAGTCTCCTTATAGGCATGTGCCACCAAGCCCAGCTAATTTTTGTATATTTAGTAGAGACAGAGTTTTGCCATGTTGGCCAGGCTGGTCTCGAACTCCTGACCTCAGGCCTCCCAAAGTCCTGGGATTACATCGTGACCCACCACACCTGGCCTGTTTATCTTTTTTTTTTCTTCTTTTTTAACTGATCTCTTTGAAGGAAGGGATAGCGTCTTACTTATTTTTTAATTTTATTGCGAAGCACAGTATTTATCTGAATTGTATTTAAATGTTTGGTAAGTGTTGGTTAAATAATGCTTTTATAATTTTTCTTTTCTTACCTTTCTGTCATTTTAGTCTCCTATGTTTCTTCACATTGGCAGTAACTTTTAATACCATTACCAGTAATGAAGGATGTCTTTTTGCTGGTTGGTGAGCCAGCCAGACATGCTATGCCTTCTATTATATTGTCTTCTTTTTAAACATTGTTTTAATTGAGAAGTCCTAATTGTATACACTTACGGGGTATAGTTGCTGTTTTGATATAGGTAGGTAATATGGAATTATTAAACCAAAGCTCTTTAACATGTTCATCACTTTGTTAACTTGTAATTTTTTGTGGTGAGACATTTGGAATTTACTCCCAGTTATTTTGAATCTAGAATACATTATTGACTTTAGTTACCCTGCTGTGCAGTAGATCTCAAAACTTATTCCTGCTGTCTGTGTGAAACTTCATTATCTTTGACCAGTAACTCCTCATTCTCTCCCTTGTCCTGTCTCCCACCCCCTAGACCGTTGACCATCTACTTTATTTCTATGAGTTCACCTTTTTTCAGACTCCACAAATGTGAGACTGTGCATTCTTTGTGTTTCTGTGTTTGGCTTATTTCACTTATAATGTCCTCTTGGTTCATCCATGCCACCAATGAATAGAATTTTCTTCTTTTTTTTAAACGCTGAGTAGTACTCCATTGTGTATATTTGTTACATTTTCTTTATCCATTTATCTGTTGTTAGACACTTAGGTTGATTCCATATCTTGGCTATTGTGAATAATGTTGCAGTGGACATGGAAGTGCACATAGACATTAAGATAAATCTCTTTGGTGATACATATAATTTTCGCTCTTCAGGTACGTTCTTCAGATGTGTCATGGTCTGATACTCGTAGGACTCTCCGAAAAGATCACCGCTGGGAATCTGGATCCTTATTGGAAAGAGAGGAGAAAGAGAAACTTTTTAATGAACACATTGAAGCACTTACCAAAAAAAAGAGGGAGCACTTTAGGCAACTTTTGGATGAAACTTCTGCGGTAAGAGTCTCTTATTTTTCTCATTTTAATTTGAATGAATCTTTGTTAGTAATTTCTTAAAGCAAAGCATTGATATGATTTTTAGTGTCATGGTCTTTAGATTCGTTACTGGAGTTCATTTTATAACAGTTCTCTGGTTTAAAAAAAATTATGGTATTCTTAACTATTTAGAAATTCCTATTCTTTGCAGTTTTCACGTTCATAACTGCTCCTATAGTAATTCAAAATGTCCTTAGCTGTGTGATCCATGATCCTTCCTGATAATAGATTTAGCACATTTCTTCTTTTGATCCATTTTCAATTTGGTACTATGGCCTCTCGTTCGGCAGTTTGTACGCTTTGTTATCCCGGTTTTGTTCCTTTTTATCTGCTCTCTTTTTGGTGATGGTTTCTTCAGAAGTTACGATGTTTGCCCATGTAAATACAGGGTTTGCAGGTGATTGTCTTAGGCCACCTTGAAAGTATGGCCATGAAAATAACTCTTGTGGCAAGCCAACAAAAAGAAATTGCATTAACGCTGCTTCCCTGTCCCTAACTAGTCCAGTTACGCTTGGGCATTACAAGAGATCGCAGGTCAGTGTGTAATATTATGTACCATACGTGCTGCAGTTTGACCCCCTAAGTAAAAGTGAATTATATTTATGTTTTTTATTCACATGTCTTTTCAAAGATTACCTTAACATCCACTTGGAAAGAAGTTAAAAAAATCATTAAGGAAGATCCTCGGTGTATTAAGTTCTCCTCCAGTGACAGGGTAAGATTTTGTGTCGAGATTCACCGTCAATTTATAAATACTTAATCGGGTGCCTGACAGCACTACTTACTATCTTAAGCAAAATAAAGTCGATTGTTTTAAGTGAATTACTTTTAAGTGTATGGGAAGTGAATCTGAATTTTAAGTTCATGTTTTGTTTCTTGCATGATAAATTAGCAAGAGAACACAATAGAAAGTTTAAATTTTAGTACTTGGGGTGAGCTTGTGTTTTGGGATCTTAGGGATTTAATGAAGCTGCAGTTTTATTTTAGTCAGGTACAACTAGACAGACATACTCAAGCTGGCAATTGGTACCAAACTATCAAAGCACTTGATTCTCTTTTTTTTGGATTTTTTTAAAATAAAAAAAAAACCCCTGGCAACTTTCATTTAATTTTTTTTAATTCTTAAATCTTTTTAAAATTAAAAAAAAAAAAAATCCTGAGCTCTTGATTCTTAAGCCTGACAGAATACTGTAACAAGATCGCTAGTTCTCATATGCTTCAAGGTCTGAAACAGTGAATGATGTCAAGAAAAGTGTTGTTTACTGCAGTCCATTTTATCTCTAGGCCTTTTATTTGTTTTCTGTCATTCCCCTTTGCTGGTTGGTTTCTCTAGGTCTGGGCATCTATTATAAAAACTAATACTCCTCCTCAAAGTCTATTGAATTGTAGATGTTTGAAGATACACATGACTGGGAAATTGTGGTAGACCCAGTCTCAGTTTCTAACTTTTCTGACTGTTTAGAATTGATAATAAAGTCTTTTTTAAGTCCAAAGAGTTTATTCATCTCATTACTTTTGGTTTCCCAGAAAGCTAAATGCTCAGTACTGTGTAAGTTAAGTTCTGAGTGTTATCTTACAGTTTGTATATCCACAGATTACTGTTTTTGTTCTTGAAGTTAAAAATACAGTGTGCAGGAAGTAAACACTTTAATCATTAATATTCTTGTTTTTAAGTGTCCACCTCATGAGGTTGTTATGAAAATTAAAATAGATGATCCCTATAAAATGCTCAGCAGTGTAGTGCAGCAGATTCTCAAGTTTTAGACACTACTAATTTATGATTCCTCATTCTTAAAGATTTGCTGTAAAAATGAGCATTGCAGATGTGATTTAATGAATTTTATATATGAACAAAATGTACCCTTTTGCCTTTTTCTTTTGAATTTTTAATTTTATTATGTGACTTGCACATTACTGTTTAATAAATAATGTTTATTTTGGAATTGGGTTTTATTTCTATAATCTTTTTTTTTTTTTTTTTTTTTTTTAACAGAAAAAACAAAGAGAGTTTGAAGAATATATCAGAGACAAGTATATCACAGCCAAAGCTGACTTCAGGACGCTTTTGAAAGAGACCAAATTTATAACATACAGGTGTGTGCAATGAAATGTTTCATATTGGCAGTCATTATCTTTACTAGTCTTTTCTCTAATGGTCAGAGCATACTTTGCATTCACACACATGTTGACATTATTAATTTTTAGGGATAAGAAGATGCCAACTTCTATCCAAAGTCAAATACAGCCCATATCTACCATACTTTTTTTTTTTTTTTTAAAGAAAGGGCCCAGATGTCAATTCTTATTTTGTGTTACCCACCCATCCAGTTTTTAATACATATCTTTTTTTTTTTTTTTTTTTTACTTCACTGCTTTTTTTAGGAATACCCTGAACTATATAAGAGTTGTATTTCATGGAGAAACTTTTAAAATAATCTTTCACTATCAATTATCTTTGCCTCCTCTGAAGACTGTTCAGTGTGGTTAGATTATTCTAAAGCATGAAATCATCTATTTAAGCTCAGCAGAAACATTTTTTTCCCTCAAAGGAAAGCATTTTGCTGGGTACATTTAAATAAAAATTGTAAATTATGAAATGAGAGCCTTTAAACAAGATTTCTCTGTAGCAAATCCAATAGTTCTTCACTAACAATTTACCATCAGGAAGATAATTTTGTATTGCTTACCAATCAGTAATCTGGAAACCAATTTTGTTTCATGCTTCAGCTTTTCTTCTTTAAGAGAGAAATTTGAAACATCTTAATGAAGGGTATGTGCATGGGAGGCTAGATAGTGCTGAGGGTGTGGTTTTTAGATATTTTGTCATTTGGATTTTTTGGTCAGGATCCTTAATGTTTTGCATCAGCTTGGGCTTTTAAATTAGATGTGAAGTAAGACTTCTTTCTACATTTTTATAGTTAATTTAGTGAAAGATGTGAAAGTGAAAGCTTGTGAAAGATGCTGGGATTGGCAGCCCCGCAGACTGAAGTCCTCTGTTCATCCACAGAACAGGTACAGCACGGGCAAGATTTACCCACCCACCCTCAGCCCTGATCTGGAGGGACCACCACTAGGGGTGGGAGGGTAATTCAGCTTCTGAGGCCCTTTCGCTCCTTGGAGTCTTTGCTGAGGCGACTTACAAAGGTGACCACTGCAGTGAAATTTTTCTTAAAAAAAAAATAATGGAAACACAATTAGGAACTAGATGGACATTTCCAGCTCACTTCTGAAAGACCTGTGAACAGCAGTCAGTAATTCTTGGACTCTTTTTCTTATTTCAGATCCAAAAAACTAATCCAGGAATCTGATCAACACCTGAAAGATGTAGAAAAAATTTTACAGAATGACAAACGGTATCTAGTACTGGACTGTGTGCCAGAGGAGAGGCGTAAACTGATTGTGGCATATGTTGATGACCTGGATCGCCGGGGTCCACCCCCACCTCCTACAGCGTCAGAGCCCACGCGACGATCAACAAAATAATTCTAAATACTCTTCCACAGGGGTATCCATTCAAAACGCTTGCATGAGCCAGTTTTCAGGTTTTTACATATATGTGCATTAGTCAACCTATTGCAAAACCATCTGACAAACAGAAGGAGAAGCATTTGTGAACAGTTTCTGAACAGAACACTTTGGAAATATTTATGCTTTTCTTTGTGTGGCATGACTGACATACATACTCAAATATAGGCTGTCTCTAGTAAATCTTAAAATCTCGAAGCTAAAATTCATCCTTTTATGAGGTGTGGAAGTCAGTGACTTGGTGGCGTTCTTTCTAGCAGTGTTAATACATGAGAAGTGAGAGCATTTGTGGCTTGAACTTGCCAGATGCAATACCACAGACTCCAAGAAAACCTGAATTGGGGTTTGTTTTGTTTTGATTTTTTTTTTAAAGCGGGTAAAAGAGAAAACACTGAAAATCGAATTCTTCCAGAGGCTACGATTATTATAATGGACAATACTTTTACCTTTGTCTCTAAAGAACAGATTAGTTTTATTTGTTCACTTATGTGCTTTGATTATCCCCTCTGAATTATAGACCAAGTCTTGTTGTTTAGCCTAAGAGAAGATTAATGTAGTAATTTCTTCTCAGGTATGGAACCACGGTCATAACTAACATGTTGGCCAGAATAGAACCACTGGTTAAACATATTTTATTCACCAGTAAGTGATCTTTATCAATATTCTGGATTAGACAACAAATTACCTTTCTGGATGTCTCTTGTAAACTATACTCCTGTTTGAATGTTAAACTTTTGTTGCTAAAGTTTAATTTTAAAATGTTTGAATGTTCAGTTTATGTATTTGAACTACAATAAACCAACCCTTTTTATATATCTGTACTGTATATGATTATTGTTACTTAATTTTTAAGGCTGATTTTAACCTGTTTTTAAAAGAAACAGCAAATAGAATTTTGCACAAAGTAAATTGACTTTAAATAGTTTTTAAAGGTTTGAATGTAATCACTATTTGCAGTATAAAAAGGAAGGAGTTTGTAGAGAATCATTTTGGTGCTCAGTCTCTTAGCAGTGCCTTATTGCCTTATAGCAACAAGATGCTGTTTTTTTTAATTTTTTTATTTTTTATTTTTTTTGTCTTTTGTATTAATGTATGATGGTTTGTGCCTTTTTGGCATTCTTTCAACATGTCATGTACATCACACATGAATCAGTTCCCAATTTATATATCAACTTTACCTCCTGAGTTAAAAAAAAATCTTTTTATTTTATCCCTTCATAGGTTGCCCGCTTCAGAGTGCTACATAAATAAAATGTTTAAGAAAATATATATGTTAATAGAATAATTTATTTTTCATTATGTCATACCTACTATGATTGTAACAAATCCTAGAAGGAAGGAATACCAACAGGTCTTTATTTATATGTTGTTTATATACAGTCACAGACACACATTCACATCCATGTTATGTAGTTCTTAGCTTAAATCTATTAAATGTCACAGAAATTATGTATGTAGGAACCTGGCGTTGATCAGACTAAGGTCTACAGCTATAAAGTTAATACACAGGATATGTTTTTTCATTTTATTTGTACAAAGGCTCCCACTCTGTCTCCTGGGCTGGAGTGCAGTGGCACCATCATTGCTCACTGTAACTCCTGGGTTCAGTGATCCTTCTGAGTAGCTGAGACTGCAGGCATGCATTACCATGTCTCCCCCTCCACCTTTTTTTTTTTTTTAGTGATTTTTTTTTTTAGAAATTGTTTTATTCTTTTGCCCAGGCTGGCCTCAAACTCCTGGCCTCAAGCCATTCTCTCACCTCAGCCACCCAAAGTGCTAGGATTACAGGTGTCAACCACCACAGCTGGCCGCCTTTTGTTTCCTTTTTTCTCTTTGAAGGTCATTCTTGTAAGTTCATTGAGTGATTTTTAAGTACTGTGAGGAATGAAATTGAAGTGCTTGCCAAAAGTTGCACAGCTATTGTGTAGTATGTAGAAATATGACTGTCTGGGAAGGTAAAGTTTCTAGAATGCTTTAATTTTGTTATTCTGAATTGCACATAGTATTGTTTGCCCACTTACTGCATTGTTTTTCATAGTAGAAAAGTGAGAAGAAAACTGGTGATATCTGTTCCAATTTCTTTCTTTTGTCTTAAAATATCTGGGTTTGATCAGATAAGGTGCAAATCAAACTTCTCTTAGCAGATTTTTTAAGGGATCAAGTCAGGACTTTGTGTTTCAGTTTCTTAATGAGGTTTATTGTAACTGCACTTGGTTCCAGTGTCTGCATCTTGATTTGGTGCTTGCTAGCAAACTCTGAAAATCGGTTTGCCCTGTGTTAACATCAGTTCCGTAAAGCTGCATTGTTCCTAATGTGATTTTGAAATAATTCAAGACAAAGACAGCTTTAAGTCTCCAAAAACTGTCTGAAGTAAAACATAATTATTTTTATTTCTTTACAAGTTAAAGTGTCAAACCCTGGAAGCTTACATACTACATTTATGACATATAATGAACATAAAAATTATTAATTCAAATAATCAGAGACAAGGATAATCCTTTTTACAACTATCATATCACAAAACAATATTTTGGATTCTTGGGTTAAATTTTACTTTATTTAAATACATGAGCTTCAAATAAAATTTATAATAAAGGAAGTAAAAAATATATCCCTGCCTCCTGTGTCAAAAAGCAAACTATGACCACTTAAGAAAAAGCAGAGAATCTGGAAACCCATAGACAACATAAAAAACAAAATCTTTTTTTTCCATATATATTCTATATTTCAGATTCTCCATTGCTTGGTTTGCCCTAAAGGCATTTCTATTCTTGGGAACCTTTCAGTGAAAATACCCCAGAGTTCCATAACAAAGTAATAAAGAATCATGGATGAATGTCATTATACTTAAAAGGGGAAGAAATGTATGGGAATCATGTTTTATTGGATATGTTTTACCTTGCTATAAAATGAATGGTTATTGCCTATTACTCAAATTTTACCGTATGTCTGGGTATAAAATTTAACTGCTTTTCTTTCTGCATTGCCCTCATGCTTTTTATTTTGTATTCTTAACCAAATTCTGTCTGTGTTTGTTGAATTTTCTCTTTTTGATATTAATCTATTTTCCCAGGTTGCTCAATTATTTTTATAACTTAGAAATCCTATGATATTTTAAAAATTGAGTAGGGTTCAAGTTCAATGTTATGGGTAAGTTTAGTACTGTTAACAAGAAAGATCACCATCTCCAACTTCTATTTATATTTGAGGAGTAACTAATGCCTATATCATTAACCATGGTTTATCTTGTGAGAAAGGAGATATTAGGAGGCACAAATTTCTGCTTATGGAAGAATAACTTTCTCACATTTTGAAAGTGAAGAGAGAGCATTTTTTAAGTACTTTGTTTTTTCCACATCAGACTATTGAATGTCATTGGAAAGCTGCTAAAATTCTCAGACTTCAAAACTGAAGACTCATTCAGGTAGCTTTAAAAAGTTCATTGAAGCAGACTTTGGTATAAGTTTGAATTTATTTAAACTTAACCAAAACCAGCCATGGCTTGAAATTAGTCCAGAACTGGAATAAGGTGCTGTTTCGTTTTCTTTGACCCGTCACGAACATTGTGATATGGACTTCCAGTAAGTAAATTAACATTTATTAAACAAATGAATATAACTCATTAAAATTTATCATTAATGTGTTAAAAATCTCAAGTGAAAGATTTTGAGCTTTGGTTATGTGAAACACAATTTGGCAGGTGAAATTAGGACTAGCAGGTTCAGGATGAAACGAGGTAAAGGGGCTCAGCCTTTGACAGAGGGAACCTCTACTCCAGGCTCCAACCAGTCCACTATAGGGCTGGTCCTAAGAGGTACCTAGGAAAATTATTGTGAACAAGTGACAGAATAGCTGCACTATGTAATCACTTTGACAGCAGCATCTTTACACAGTACTACTTAAATTCTGTGGGAACCTGGGTTCTAATTGTGAAACAATTCTTACATCTAACATGGTTCTCTACTTACCACATTGCACATTTGGAAAGTGTAGATTGTGAAGTATTTTTGTAATTCCTAGTGGTAATAATTTTATCACAGTTTGTCAAGTTAGCAATACTTTGATAAGCAGCAGTACAAGTAAATACAATAATCCCAATTTGTTTTGCTTTGAAACTTAAATCTATTTAACACATTCCCCTGTCTCTTGATCTTCATGTTCCCAGGGGATAGGGTCATTGTCCTGTACAGAAGGTACTGTGTCCCTCTCGTGCCAAAACTGCTCTACATCAGGAAGGATGGGAATCTCTGCCTTCTCAGTTTTCCCTTTGCCGGAGGAGGGAGAGCTGGGTTTCTCTTTTTCTGGTGTGGATGCTGGGGACTCTGGAGATGGAACCTTGTCAGGAAGGCCCTCTGAGTTGCCAGCTGGTGTTTCCTGAGACTCTGAGACAGTTGGAGGTTTTTTGGTTATCATCCATTTCCATAAGCCTTTCAAGCCTTCTCTGAACTCCTCCGACATCACAAGAAAAATGAGAGGATTTGCTGATGAGATGGAAAACATCAGGACTTGAGACAGGGCTATGAAACCTTGTGGTGGGGCCGGACCTGCAGCCTTCAGATGCCATACCCATAGCCAAGCTACCCACTCGGGGAGCCACAGGAGAGCAGAGGTGATGGCAATGCTCAGCAGCATCACTGTGACCTGCTTTGAGCGTATCTGATTTCTAAGATTTTGAGTCTTAGTTCCTCGTTTTTTACATTGGCCATAAGCTCTCAAGAAATAAAAGCTGGCAAAAAGTAATGGAAAGCCAAATGCCAGGAGTGGGTAGAGCTTACCAAACATCGACATAAACTCTTTGGCCACAGCTGGTACATCCACGAGGCACATCTCCACACCTGCATGATGCCTGATGGTGCTAAAGAACAATTCCGGCAGGGGTAACAGGCTAGCCACAGTCCAGATGGCCACCAGCACTGACCAGATGGTGCAGTTGTGGATACTCACTTGCTTGGCTGGGTCACTTGCATACATGAAGCATACTTTGGCCACCACAACGATTGTCAGGCTCTTGGCTGCCATGCATGTGTGGATGAACCAGTCAGAGGACTTGCAGACAAACCAGCCTAGATCCCAAACACTTTTGGAGTACGCTGTAGCTCGGACAGGTGCAGAAAACAGCAGGAGGGAGAGATCAGCCAGGCTGAGATTCAGAATCAAGGAGTGGATCATGGATGGCTTTCCCTTCCAAGCCTTGTGAAGGAGGATGCCAATCACACACAGGTTTCCCACGAAGCCCACCAGGCAGACAGCCACCAAGACAGCTGGGATGATGGTTCTCCAGTCCCGGGAATCAGAGGGCAGGTACCCTCCGGCAAAGTGGAGGTGAGCAAAGGATGCATTCATGCTGCTGGAGTTAGAGTCTGCAAAGGCAGCAGCCAGCATCGCCCTTTACATCCAGTTTCTCCTTACAGAAGTTACCTTCTTATTTAGGTTTGTCTTTCTTCCAGGGCTCTTTTGCATAGGAAATAAGTATTCTGTCGTCAGTGTCAAATGACACCTCTGGATCCTCCCCTTGCTTACTTCCTGAGAGCAGAATGTGGAAGGAGGCTGGCCGTTAAGCTCTTCTCTGCTGCGTACAATATACTTGTGACAGTACTGACTGTCAGGCAGCAGGACCACATGGCTGCTGCTCATTAGCAAGTCTAATACCAAATCGTCAGCCCTGTGGAGTAATACAAATATGCCCATAAATGATGAATGAAGAGAACATACATATAAGTGGCATTATGTTCCTGGGGGTCGCTAGAGCCGGTCAAGGCAATAATTTTCAACCAGCTGTTTCTAAAATCTTGATTGTAGTCTGTAATTTAGTGAACACTTCATCTGAACCAAGTTCTTTGAACTTCACCTGATGGCCTGATTCAGTGAGTCTGGAGTAGGGCCCAAGAAATTATTTCTAACAGGTTCCCACAAGACTTTGATGCTGCAGGTTGGGAGACCACACTTTGAGAACCACTGTTTTAAACTGAGAATTAATGCTTTCCCCACCCACTCTGTAGAGATGAGCTTCCTCTTCTTTTCCCCAACTCTTGCAAGTGCCTCAGTCCCATCAACAGCTGGCTGAGATCAAACACAGCTGGATAATGAAAAAAAGTTGGAAAGAAGTCCTATTTAAAAAATCTAATTATGGATGACTCTAAGTTTAGTCTATTGTGAGTTTTTAAAGGTAATTTTAGATCTCCAGATTAGAACTGCTTTACATCCTAAAAAGACTTCAACAAGTGATGGTGATGAAGGCAACTGCATGATGAATTAAGCTGCTTTTCAGAGAGCATTCCTAGAGGATTTACCAAGATGAGAAATGAAAGAAAAATCAACAGTTTCTATGTGGAAGGCATTTAAGATAAATATATATATTTTTAAATTATATTTTAAAGTTGGGAAAAAAAATTTGGGCTGATCACGCTGGCTTATGCCTATAATCCTAGAATTTGGGGAGGTGGAGGTGGGAGGATTGCTTAAGGCCAGAAGTTCAAGACCAGCCTGGGCAACAAAGTGAGACTCCCTGCCCCCACCTCTATCCAACCAAACCAAACCAAACAAACAAAGCCAGGCATGATGGCGTACACTTGTAGTCCTAGCTACTCAGGAAGCTGAGGTCGGAGGATTGCTTAAGCCCAGGAGTTCGAGGCTGCAGTGAGCTATCATTGTGCGGCTGCATTCCAACCTGAGTGACAGAGTGATACTGTTTCTAGAAATAAACAGTTCTCAGATAAGATGAGTTGGTGGAACTAGTCCTGAAATTTAAAAATAGGCAATGGATACTCTGGGGGGATTAGAGGAGCTCAAAATGTTCAGAGAATGGGGTTTGTGGGGTTGAAGATACATGCTACATTGAGTGTGGCTAGACAGAAAGGCTAAAACATGATATAGAGGAGAGTATCCTGCTGCGTTTGGATTGTCTGGGTTCTGGTACTATGCTTTCACCAGTTTTTTGCATGTAAGTAAGAGTCTGACATTTTAAAATTGTCTCAGTGCTCTAGAACTCAATAAATAAGTACTGATCAATATAACTACTGGGACGGCAGTCAGTGGTGTTGGGTTTCTTTGTTTCCATTTCTGTTTCCTTTTGCTTTCCTTCCTTTTACCTCTGGAAAGCAGTTGTTCCTATGGAACAGTAAATTGGGGCAACACCCTTATGCCAGCAAGGCACAGTAACTCCCAGTAACGACTTAAGGATGAAATATCCTTAAGTCTCAACAGCATCACTTTTGGGTGTGAAGAGGTCCACTCCATCTTTACGGGGAAGGAAATGGGGGAGGGAGCAGAGTAACATTTTGCAGATTATAGGCTACAAGGAAGGTAGTTCCACTTGATATATGTGGAAGAGATTCCTTCAGAACCAAGAAACAAATATACTACTTCACACTGTGGCTTATATATTCAAGCTTATGATATTCAAGGCTCCTGAAGCTGTATAAGACAAAAAGCTAAATGAGTTCAAGCCACCTTTAATACCATGGAAATTTGATTCTTAATAGGCGGTTGAGGGAAACTAAAGACTGTCCTGTGGTACTTCCCAAATCTATTGGCACTGACTCAGGGAAGCACCTCTTGGTGCTCCGGCTAGAGACAAAGTGTTTGGACTGAAGGAGAATGAACTTTCTCCAGTCTTTTGGGGGAAATTTAACTTTTTATTTAAAAATAATTGTTTCTGGGTGCAGTGGCTCACACCTGTAATCCCAGCTCTTTGGGAGGCCAAGGCAGGTGAATCATCTGAGGTCAGGGGACCAGCCTGGCCAACATAGTGAAATTCCATCTCTACTAAAAAATACAAAAATCAGTCAGGTGCGGTGGCATGCACCTGTAGTGTCAGCTACTTGGGAGGCTGAGGCAGAAAAATCACTTGAACCTGGGAGGCAGAGGTTGCAGTGAGCCAAGATGGTCCCACCACATTCCAGCCCGGGTGACAGAGAGTCTGTCTCAAAAAAATAAAAATAATTGCAAATGTATAGAAAAAAAATGCAAGAATAGCACAAAGGATTGCCCTCTATACTTCATCTGGGCTCACAAATTCTTTATTATTTATTGAGACAGTCTCACTTTGTCGCCGAGGCTGGAGTGCAGTAGCGAAATCTTGGCTCACTGCAGCCTTTGCCTACTGCGTTCAAGCAATCCTCCCGTCTCAGCCTCCCTAGTAGCTGGAACTAGAAGTGTGCATCACTGTGCCTGGCTAATTTTTTTTTTTTTTTTTGTATTTTTAGTAGAAACAGGGTTTCACCATGTTGGCCAGGCTGGTCTTAAACTCCTGACCTTGGGTGATCCATCTGCCTCAGACTCCCAAAGTGCTGGGATTACAGGCATGAGCCACTGCACCCAGCCCAGGTTCACCAGTTATTAATATTTTGCCACATTTGCTTTTTTCCCTCTCTCTTTGTATATACACATATAAATACACATACGCATATATACATATGTATTATAATTTTCTGAATGATTTGAGAATTACAAATAAATTTCCTTCCTGGATTATCATTAACCACAATAATCAAAGTGAGATTATGTGCTCGTAGCAAGAAGGGATTCTCTTGGCAATCTTCATTACTCCGTTTGTCTTAGTACCTTCATAGTGCCATAACAAAATCCTATCAACTGGGTGGCTTAAACAACAGAAACCTATTTCTCACAGTTCTGGAGCCTGGAAAGTCCAAGATCAAGGCACAGGCAGATTTGGTGTCGGTGAGGACCTATTTCCAGGTTCATAGATGGCCATGTTTTCCTTGTGCCCTTAGAGGGTAGAAGAGGTGGAGGGGTGGTGTTCCCTTGGGTTTCTTTTATAAGGGCACACTAATCCCATTAATGAGTGCTCTGTCCTTATGACCTAATCACCTGCCAAGGGTCTCACCTCCTGATATCATCACTTTTGGCCTGAAAATTTCAACATGTGATTTTGGAGGGCACATAAAGATTCAGACCATACTACCCAAGTTTCACATTTTACTTTGAATATTAGCACTTGTACATCTGAGTATTTGTTGGTTGTTGTATGTGGCTCGTATCTACATTTTCTTCATTTTAAAATTATTTCCACATAAAGGAAAAATGTAATTAGCAAACATAAAAGACGATTTTATTTGCATTATAAGTGGAAGTTATTTGAATCTTTGCTTATAGCATATTCACTTAAAATATAGAATTCAGTTGTAGGTGTTGTGAACATTTGTCAGGTTTTCTGATTTTATTTATTTTGGGGAGGTTCCTAATATCTGAACCTCTCCTGTTGGCTAGAAGGGATTCTGGGGAGAAATGATATGGATGGGGCAGATACAGCAGAACAATTAAAAACAATTGAGAGTGATTTAAGATGGAAACTGGAAGCAACCTCATCCCCCAACATGCTGGAAACAATCTAAATGTTTATCAGCTGGTGAGTGGATAAACAAGTGGCTACCTTCATACCCTGGAATGCTATTCAGCAACAAAAAGGATAAATGCTATAATATGGATGAACAAAAGCACTATGCTAAATGAAAGCACCCAGACAAAAAAAACTACATATGGTAAGATTCCATTAATAGGAAATGTCCAGAAAAGGCAAATCTACAGAACCAGGAAGTAGAATAGTGGTTCCCTGGGTCCCAAGGTGGGAAAGGGGAGTGACCACAAACAGGCACAGAGGCTGTGTTTGGGGTGATGAAAATGTTCTACGATTGCATTGTGGGATGGCTGCGCAATTCTGCACACTTACTGAAAACTTTGAATTGTACACTTAGAATGAGTGGATTTTATGATATGCAAATTATACTTCAAAAAAGCTGTTTTCAAGAAAGGAGTTATTTGGGATGGAGAAAAGGTAAAGAGCAGATTTCTCTGCTCTTGAAATGCTGAGTACCCTCTAGTTGAATGGATATTCTGTTCTGAGACTTTTTTTTTTTTTCTTCTCAAGACAGCATTTCGCACTGTTGCCCAGGCTGAAGTGCAGTGGTGTGATCTCGGCTCACTGCAAATCAGTCTATCGAGCAGCTGGGTCTACAGGCACCCACCACCATGCATGGCTAAATTTTTTTTGTATTTTTAGTAGAGATGGGGTTTCACCATGTTGGCCAGGCTGGTCTCAAACTCTGGTCAAAAGTGATCTGCCCATCTCGACCTCCCAAAGTGCTGTGATTACAGGCATAAGCCACAGCATCCAGCCTATTTTGAGACTGATGGAAAAAAAGAGTTTATGAAGAAAAGAGACCGTGCTCTAGAGAGACCAAGTGAAAGGACAGCACTGGGTGACAAAGGGTACGAGGGGAGCAGAGAGAAAGGGAGACCCAGAATGTGGAGACACAAAATCTGCTGTGTCCCTCTGATGCCTGCTGTCCCTGGCTTGAAATGTTCTTTCAGAAAAGCCTTCTCTCTCTAATTCCACGCTTAAGCTAAGGCTGTAGCTACAGAGCAGCTGCTAACCCCAAATGCCTCAGTGTGTCCCTTTCCTGACACACTCACCACGCATAGTGATGTTGCCAGGTCAGCCGTGGACATTGAGAAGCAGTAATTAAACAGCTGAACATCTGAACTGAAGATATATATATATATACACACAGAATTCTGCTTTACATTTAAGTTACAGGGTAATCTTCAAAAAACAAACAAACAAAACACAGAAAAAGCAAATTTGTGGCCAGGTTTTTAAGTGGCTTCTGATCAAAACAGAGCTAAGAGTGACCTCTTACTGGGGCTGGGCAAAGTTTACCCTGTAGGTTATTTCCAGAGAAGGGCTAATAATCATGGCAGTCATGTACTGAGTGAGTCATAAGCTCTCCCTTCTGAGCTAAGCATGCCAAGCACTTGGACCTTCATGACAACTTCTGGAGATGGGTACGACGACCCCTATTTACAGATGATGGTATGGAGGCATAGAAAAATGCAGTAACTTGTCCGTGGGTCTGTGGATCACACAGGTAGTAGATGACAGAGTTGGAATGGAAACATCTGGGGTCTTATCCCAGGGCTGTTCTCCCAGGGGTTTCCATCCCAACTCTGTCATTTACTACCTGTGTGATCTCCCCGTTAACCTGCCCCACCCAAGAAGTTATGGGAAGTATTGTTCTTTAAGCAATGCAGTTCTCAAATTAGTGTAGTTTAGTTCAACAAGCATTTATTTAGCCCTTTGACACTGAGAATATAAAGTGCATGTACCTTCTTTCTTAATGTGATACTTACTGAGCCATTTGCTCTGTGCCAGGCATGATACTAGACCCTGGGAGCCCAGGATCATAAAGGAGCCCTTTATTTGAGGAGCTACAATCTAGTGGGAGAGATGAATAAGCAAGTAAGACATTTCTATGATAGCTAAATTGTCACTGAAGAGTACTGGCAGCTGTGGCTGCCTGGAGGAGGGACGCCTGGTCTGAACCAGGAGCTGGGGCTGGTGGAAAGGTCAAGCAGGGACTCCCTTTTAGAAAAGCTATCTAAGCTGAGACCTTAGTCATGTACCCATTTACTCTTCTCTGTTGTGTACTCAGTACCCCTGTATTAGATGCACCAGAAAACAGCCATTGCTTATCAAAGGTTTAGCATTATTTATTTCAGGCCTTTGAGCATTAACCTCTTTTTCTACCTATAAGGTTTCAGGCTCTGAACATTGCAGGTGAAGCTCCTGGTGAAATAGAGTGGATCCGGCTGGGCTTCGTCAACCAGCTGTAGTTGGTTAACAGGCTGAAAAGAACGTGCTCAGCTCCCTCTGAGGATGCTGCACGAGCGAGCCCTCAGCTTTGCAGTTTCATTCCTACCTGCAATGTTGGAAAGGTCGTAATATACAGTTAGTTTTTTTCTTTTTAGACTGCTTTGCTTTGCTGAGGCTCCGTTTTTCTAGTCCCCAGGTTGTGCTCCTTTTCAGACTACAGTTATTTTGTTTTTGTGGAATATCTTTGGCTGCGGGGCCTTCATGAGTGACACGTCTAGGATTTAGTTTTTGGTGTACTGGAGTGCCGTTCCAGGATACAGGCACAAGCCAAGCGATGCTCATCTCTGAGGTAAGTGTCTGCATGGGTATGGCTGGGTCTGAGTGGCTACTCCTACAAGAGACGCCCCACTCCTATTTTTGCTGTTGGTTACATAGCTCTGAAGTCCTGCTGTAGGGAGGATGATGGAAGAAGATTGATTGTGCTGACAGTTATGCAGTGGTCATCAAGTCTGGAGATGTAGTTTATAATTTTATCATGTTATTTTATTGATAAGCCACTTATTATTGATTTGCTTATGTTTTCAGACTTGATGGTCACCCTGTATATTCTAAATTCCACAGAACTGGGTTTGTGAGAGCCAGTTAGGAGTTAGGAGATCTGAATGCTGTTTCTAAGAAATGACTGTTAGATCAGAAAGAGGCTCTTTTGAATGATCTGGGTCAAACTTTTATTTTCCAAATGTGGAGACAGATATTCTAAATGTGTGAGTGACTTGTCCTGTGTCAGCAAGGCACAAGCTGGTGTCCAGGAATCTCAGCTGCCAGGTGGATGCATCTTTCTCTTTACCCTGTCTTGCACTTTTTACTGCCAAGTTTGTTTTTTTTTTTTTTTGGTCTATGTTAATAACTGCTCATTTAGACTTTATTGAGGACAAAATTTGGACATAGATGCGATGGCTCTTTGGAAAGCAAAAGGATGGTAAGAATATGAGGAGATGGCTGTGTTGTGTCAGCTCAGGTAGAACTTTCTTTCTTGAAAAAATCCTTCTCAGTCATATGCAAACACAACAGTGGTTGATATTTTGATGCACTGTATTCTTTTAGCTCCCCCTTTTTATTCCAGGATTTTTAAAAAAAATTGTAATAAAATAATAATTGCTAGTATAATTTTTGTTACAATGCAATGAGGGGCCCTAGTCAGCCAAAAAGACACTAGAGAGCTAGTGGGGATTGATTTCCTCTACCATGAAGATGACATGGTTCCCCCAAAAGGAGTACATTGTTTTAAAAAAGAGACTTTTCAGCAAGTAAAGCGCTAAGATAGGGGCCCAGGCTTGTTAAAATCTGCTTTAGAAGTAATAAGCCAATCCTTGGCTTCAGGTGTTTTGTTTTTGTAGAGTATTACTTGCTTTGAGTTCTTACTAAATGACATGTTCTATTATTTAGGGAAAAACCTCGTTGCTAAAAATCAGAATTCTGTTGTCATGATAACCTTGTACAATGAATTTTGTCATGTTTTTGTGTTTAAAAAATAGCTTTATTGTGATATAATTTATATACCACACAATTTACCCATTTAAACTGTACAATTCAAAGTTTTTGGTATATTACTCTTTTCATACCTTGCCCACCCTGCGGGGCTGGTGTGCTTGTGATGCTCTCTTCAGCACCTACTACCAGAGCGGTTTCCATGACTACAGAATCCAGCAGGTGGAATGGCATCTTCACACATGTTGCAGACAGTAGGACCAGATGAGCTGGGGAAGGAACGAGCAGTGTTCCAGCTCCAACACTAACTTCATAGCTTGGTGACATGTTAAGAGACATGCTCCACTGCTTTCCTTGGGCCCCAAACTTCACCTGCCTTAAGTGCAAAAATGCGTCTGAAAAGAAAGTGTCTCTGTGAAAGGGAGAGATAGTAAAATAAGATTTTAGGTGTCATGGAGGAGCCAATGGGAATTTGTAGACCAGTGAGTCTTAAGTCTTTGGTAGAAATATCTGGAGCGTTGGGTAGTCTGACAATCTCCTCTAAAGATAAACATCCAAACTGAAGAACTCTTCAATCATTCAGCAAGAATCTATGAAGCCATTCTAGAAGTTAGGGTAAATCAAAGATGTGGGATGAAGGTCCTGTCAAGTCTTCAAAGCCACTCTGGGGAGACAGGATGGGCTTTGGTGAAATTGTCATCTCTCATGTTACACAGGAGAATACCTTTAAAAATGTTGTACAGCAAGTACCAAATTCATGTCATGGACCAGAAGCATTCATACTTTAGTGGTTAAAATTTTTTATTTTTTTCTGATCAAATCTCAGGCAGAGGTCCAATGTCTGTAAGATATAAAAGGAGAGCTATATGGCTTGAAGCAAGTGTTGGAGTGGAATCATGATCCCATTTTCCAAAGCTCCATCACTTGCCATTGTGGCCCTTGAGGAACCTCCCTAAAACTGATTAATATTAACATATTAATGGTATATGAATCACTGATAGAGTCTAGGAAGAGGTTTAAAAGCTCAGAAGTAGGAGTTTGTGAATTGGTCAGGGAAGGCTACATGGGAAAGGTGAGATGTGATATCTCCCAGATACCTCTCTGCATATTTTCAAATATATTTTATATACTTACATAATTTTGAAAGGATCCTATTAGATGCCATTGCAAATTTGGTTTTCTTCTTCATACTACGTCATAAGTAACTTTATGTGTTATCAGTATAGATCTACATCTTTCAAATGGCTGATGAGAATTTTTTATGAGGAACAGAATATAGGCTGAGAAGAAGGGGCATGCTCTAGGATCTCATCTCTGCTCAGAACCAGCCTCAGCAATTATGTTTTCAAAAGAGCTATCCTTGCTGTAAACACCAAATGACACTGGAGATCATCAGTTGGGTTTCAAACTTGCTATAGCATTTGCATTTCTACGTATGTGGGCACAGGAGCTACATGGAGAATTGAATCACGTTCAGGCTTTGAGTTATTTACATAATCTAGTTCAAGCCCTTTTCTTACCCAGTCTTGAGCAAGTGATAAATATGACAGCATCTACTGTTGAGCAGGGAACTGTCAGTAGGTCTTCAGCAGTCTCTTAAAATTATAGTTGCTGGTTTGTGTGTGTGTGTGTGTGTGTGTGTGTGTGTGTGTGTGTGTGTGTGTTGAGAATACCAAAAAAACATGGGGCTAACTATGTGAGTTGATATGTTAATTGGGTTGATAGTGGTAACCATTTCACAACGTATAATATATGTATAGTCTGGTTTCTGTATCTGTGGGTTCCTTATATGTAGATTCAACTAGTCATGGGTTGAAAATATTCAAAAATACTTGTCTGTACTGAACATATACACACTTTTTGTCATTATTCCCTAAATCTACTTTTGCGTGGTACTCACTACTATTCCCTAAGTAATACAGTATAACAACTATTTACATAGTATTTCCATTGTATTGATTATTACAAGTAATCAATAGAAGATTTAAAGTATATGGGAGAATGTGCATAAATTACATACAATTACTATATACTAGTAACTGTGATTACTTTTGCACCAAGCTAATATATACCATTTTGTATCAGGGACTTGAGCATCCTTGGATTCTGGTATCTGAGGGAGGTCCTGGAACCAATCCCTAGCAGACAATTAGGGATGGGTGTATATTAAAACATTATTTAGTACCCTTTGAATAGATACCATTTTTGTCAATTACACCTTCATAGAGCTAAAAAAAATATTTAAAAATTGTTATTAATGTAGTTCAACTAGTAATCATAAATAGCCTGGACTTATGGAGGGCTTACTACATACCAGGTCCTTTGTATACCATTCACACAAGCTCTAGGATTTAAACACTTCCACTGTGTCCATTTTCTAGATGAAAAGAAGTAAATGCGGTAACTGATTCCAAGTCCTATGGCCTGCAAGTGATAGGCCTCGAATTTAATCCCAGGCAGTCTAGTTTTGGCATTTAAAGGACTAACTTGTCTCCAAAACAGAACTTCTTATAAATGTAATACTAGTGAATGAGTTATCAAAGGCAGGTATGAGATCAGCCACTGGTGAGTGGTAGAAATGTATGTAATAGGATGCTGTCTGCATTTCTCATAGAGTGGTTATTTCACTGCTTGTACTGACTACAACCCAGACATCTGAGTTTCTTCTCATTCACAGCCTTGTTTATTGTAAAAATAATAGTTTAGTAAATAATCTATCATAGATCTCTTTAAAAAATTTTTTTATTTGATACAGAGTCTCACTCTGTTGCCCAGGTTGGGGCCAGTGGCACCATCTTGGCTCACTGCAATCTTTACCTTCTGGATTCAACTGATGCTCATGCTTCAGCCTCCAAGTAGCAGGGATTACATGCATGTGCCACCACACACAGCTAATTTTTGTATTTTTAGCAGAGGCAGAGTTTTGCCATATTAGCCAGGCTGGTCTCGAACTCCTGGGCTCAAGTGATCTTCCCTCCTTGGCCTCCCAAAGTGCTGGGATTACAAGGGCTACCACACCCAGCCTAGATCTCTTTTTGCCTACTTACAAATACCTTATTATATACATGTATGTAATTTTGAGTGAGAGTCTACTAAATTTAATCGTAAATTTGTTTATACAAGCAGCTTTGCTTCTTTTCATTAAGTTACACCCTTCCTTGCTTAGAATAAATGGACCAAGGAAACTATTTTAATCAACTTTTAAGCGATTCAGTGAAAATATTTGGTTTTCAAGCTTGTTTTAACATTTTTATATATTTAGTTCTTCAACTGTTTATAGTGGAATTACAGCAAAATCTGACTTTAATGAAGATATAAAGAGATAGGGCAGTGTGAAAAGCATTTTGCTTCTTCTCTTGATGTAAAAAAACAAAAAAAATCTCTTCAAAATGTCCTAGTTCACTTTACTTAGTTATCTTTCTTTAACTAACTGAATACCCATTGCTGTAGGGTCATCATTCTGAAGGTGACAGTCACCTTAGGGGTTATGCAGGGGAGCTTCGATGGCAGTTCATGCCTGTAACTTGTGTGTAGTGGTTGTGTAACTTGTGTACAGTAGCAGTGGCTACTGTAACAAAGTGACACAAATTGGGTGGCTTGGGAAACAGAAACACATCGTCTCACAGTTCTGGAGGCTAAAGTCCAAGATGAAGGTGTCGTAAGTTCAGTTCCCTCTGAGAGCCGTGGGGGTGTGCCTGCTCCCTGTCTCTCATTTAGCTTCTGGGGGTTGCTGGCATTTTTGGTGCTCCCTGGCTTATAGATGCATCACCCCAATCTCCACTTTCATCTTGACGTGAAAGCAAAATTTTACTTTACATGGCATTCTCCCTGTTTCCAAATTTCCCCTTTTTTCCAGTTATATGGGACTAGGGTCCACCCAATGACCTCATTTTAACTTGATCATCTCTATAAATATCCTCTCTTCAAATAAGGTCACATACTGAGATACTGGGAGTTAGGACTTCAAAATAGGAATTTTTAGGAGAACATAACTTGATCTATAACATTGTGTTTTAGAATGAAGCTGAGTTGCTTGGTGATGTCCCTTTTTCTCCTAAAAGGCAAGTCAAGGTAGGGAGAGAGGGAAGATATTTGATGAATCAGATACATCAAGGTTTTAGATTTTTCTGTTATTAATATAGTGGAGGCAATGGAAGTCTGAGGTATGGCCTTCACTCATGAAGACATCATAATCTATATAGGGAAAAGGAAGCCATTGATTGTACGAGGTAGTGCAGTTGAAGATGTCTGCAAACTTTCAAGTGTCAGACACATGCACAATTAAGTAATGACTGCCAACATTTCTGTGTATTTGCAAGGAATATGACAAAAATGTCATGAATCAAACCAGAGGTCCATTCAGCCCCAAAACCCCATCGGTGCTCATACAGTATGTATAACTTTGCATTTTGCTTTATATTTTCCTCATTTCTATTCATTTGAAATAATACATTAATGTAATTGCACAATTCCACAACTCTACTGAGATGCTGCTGCTGAGTCTGAACTGTTGATTAGTGGGCACTGCCCCCTTGTGATAACTGAAAATGCTGATTGTTCAGCTGATGGAGAAAAACTGAATTTGGTGTTTGGAGAGCAGTTTGTGGTGTCAGTGAGTAGCATACAAAAGTAGAGGTTGTGGGAAGGTTAGGGACTATTGTTGAATGGGACATGAATGGAGCTATTGAAAAATATTTTTAATTACCATAAGTATATTTGAGCATTATAGGCAGAGGAAAATGAACACATAGATAAAAAAAAAATGGTTCAGGATGCCTGTGAGAGGGGAGGTGTACAGCCCTCTCCTAAACTGTGGTTTCTGTACCAGCGGCATCAACACTGCTTGGGCACTTGTTAGAAATGCAGAATCCCAGGCCCCACCCTGGATCTCTTGAATCAGAATCTGATTTTCACAAAAACTTCAGATGATTCATCTATGTGGCGAAGTGTGAGATGCTCTGGTGTACGGCATAGCAGAAGTTTTTGGCATATGAACCTTAGACTTCTTGGGTTGGAATCCCAGCTCTGCCACTAACTAGTGTGTGAATTTGGGAAGCTACATTTTGGGGCCTCAGGTTCCTTATCTAAAACTGGGGAATGATGTTAATACATTTCTCATAGGATTCTTGTAAGGCAACCACCACCAGAATCATCACCATTGTTGCTAACGTTTGATGAGAGTTTACCACATTTCAAGCAATGTTGAAGCACCTTTCATGAATTCATTAGTCAGACTGTGAAGGATAAACACCTGCTAAATGGTATATGCTCATCAAATGTTAAAAGCTGATGTTTTTGATACAGACAGGAGACAGAGAAATACTGGGTATAAGAGGGTAATTCTCCAGCAAAGGCCCTGCTCTCAAGCCTGGAAACCTGCAGCCCTAGTGGGAACAGGCATTCCTGTTTTTGTCCCCAAAGGTTGCCTTTTGGCCTGCCATGCACCCCCCCATCCTGTACCCATATAAATCCCAAATCCCCAGCTCTACAAGCAGATGAGGAGATGAAGAGAAGAATGGCAGAACAGCATGGCAGAGAAAAGAGAAAGCATGTCTGAACACTGAGAGGAGTTTGGCTGGGGATGGTCAGAGAGGAGATCAGCCACTGGACAGCCAAACTTCAGGATAAGATCATCTTCCCACTCCATCCTGCTTCTAGCTCCCCATCCATCTCACTGAGAGCCACCTCCACCATTCAATAAAACACCCACATTCATCCTGCAAGTGCATGTGAAACCTGATTCTTCCTGGATGCCAGACAAGAACCTGGGTACCAAGAAGGCACTAAGCTGTTTAACACTTAGGCCATCCATGGATGTTGAGGCTAAACTGTAACAAACATCATGCCCACTTGGGGTTTGGGAGTTGCAGTCACCCACCCCTAGATGCTACCATGGGACGACAGCCCAGGGGCACTCACTCTGGCTTCTGCACCTGCCCATCTGTGTGCTCCCCCTCTTCTAAGAGGTTTGAGCACACAAGCCACACCCCTGTCACACGTCTGGCGAGGGAGCTCTCCTGTTTCAGTTTTGGTTATTATGATCACTATAAAGCATGGTCTTTGAGCAAGTAAATTGGAATGTACTATCTCAACTGGAGAAGTAAATACTGTGGCTTTGGCAAGTGGAGGTGGGATGTTGAGGCCTGTTGGGAGCAGTAGTTTTGAGGGCTGAATTCTAAACCCCTGATCCACTCTTTGCATTACTGATTATTGCAGTAAGGATGCTTTCTAATGAAATCAGTTTTCAGAGAGCTTGCTTAAACTAGTAAACACCCAGAAAACTGTTTAAAGTTGTGGTTCTCAAATCTTTAGCGCCACTGCACTCTAGCCTGGTAGACAGAGTGAGATTCTGTCTCAAAAAAAAAAAAAAAAAAAAAAAAAAAGTCGTGATTCTCAAATAAAGGCCAAAAACAAGAGCTTTTGTTTATGTGAGTTGTATCTATTAATATTTATCTTATTAGAACCTACAGCTGAGAAAAACTTTAAAATATTGATTTTAAAATAATAGTAATCAACCCATTACATGTTAATATAAGTAATATTTTCATTAGAAAGAACTACATACCTGTGAAATGGTACCTGCTCATCAAATGTTAAAAACTGAAACACTAAGTTTCAGTTTTTAACAAAAACATTTAGTAAGAAGAGTGATATTGTTTCTGCAGACCTCATTAACATCTGGCATAGTAGAATGGAAGTGGATTCTCTTATCTGCTTTTGCATTCAATCTGTTGCAATATTACATATCATGTGGCCTCTAGAAAACTCCACTGTACTCTCATGAGAATGAAAAAGGCAAATAACATGTTAGTATTATTAGAAAATGGTTTTGGCCAGGTGCAGTGGCTCATGCCTGTAATCCCAGCACTTTGGGAGGCTGAGGGGGCACATCACCTGAGGTAAGGAGTTTGAGACCAGCCTGCCAACGGAGTAAAACCCTGTTTCTACTGAAAATACAAAACTTGGCTGGGCATGGTGGCATGCACCTGTTATCCCAACTACTTAGGAGGCTAAGGCAAGAGAATCGCTTGAACCTGGGAGGCGGAGGTTGCAGTGAGTCGAGATTGCGCCACTGCACTCTAGCCTGGTAGACAGAATGAAATTCTGTCTCAAAAAAAGGAAAAGAAAATGGAAAATGGTTTTGATATTGTGGTCTCCTGAAATGATCTCAGGGACTCCCAGAAAACCAGGAGTTTAAAAGATAAAAGCACATTCATCATAAGCAAATATATATGTAGCTGAAGACAATCTATTCTTTTACATTAATTAAATGCTTAATGGGACAGACCTCTGCTGGGATTCCAAATTGTATTTGAATGAAACAGAATTTCTGTAAGAAGTGTAATTCTCAGTTTTCATGAATTCAGATTGTTCTTATTCACTGTGGGGTTTACCATCCCACCACAGGAGTCTTTGATTAGGGTGCACTTGGCAAATGCCGCTAGATTTCCAATTCAGCTGCAGGAAATTTGCTTGGCTCTTTGGTCTCTTTGGCTGTTCCTGCTGCTAGTTGGGAATGTGGTGATTAACTTTCAGGCTGTTATCAAAGCATTGATTCACTTTCACGTCATGTTTTATCTTCTAGAGAGAAGAGGATGGTAGTAAAAAATAGAGGAGAAATCTTTCTAATTGAATATTTGTCTCTCAAAATACGGCTTTCAAAGAGTATCAAGGTGGAGTGGGCTATAAAAGCTTTGCATGCAGATTGGGAATGCCCTATGAGGCTGTGATTTCTCCCTGCTTAGAGAGTTGTACTTCGCAGTAACTCAGTGACAAAGAGACTCCTGTTTTGTTTTGGCTCCTGCCCTGACTATTGTGAGCACCACGGCTGTGAGAAGTTTACCACCACAGTCTCTGGGATGGCTAAATGCAGTGTAGCTCATGAAAATTTTAGGACCAAATTGATACGCTTTAATTATATTTGAAAAATATATATTGGGAAATTATTTAATACATAAAATATTTTTGAGAAAGATGAAAGCTTTGTTACGTAAATAAAGCAATGTTGAATTCTCTTCACAAATCTAAAGTATAACCTGGGGGTGATGGTTTGTGCCTGTAATCTCAGCTGCTCTAGAGGCCAAGGCAGGAAGATTATTTAAAGCCAGGAGTTTGAGACTAGCCTGGGCAATATAGTGAGACCCCATCTTAAAAAAACTATATATATATATATATACAAATTGATGTCATATATATATACATATATATATATATATATATGTATATATATATATAAGCTCGGCATGGTGGTGCACACTTGTATTCTCAGCTACTTGGGAGGCTGAGGTGGAAGGACTGCTTGAGCCCAGAAGTTTGAGGCTGCAGTGAACTATGATCGCATCACTGAACTCCAGCCTGGGCAACAGAGATCGAGAGAGCCCCTCTACCCCAACCCCCTCAGAAAATCCAAAGTGTAATGTGACATACGTTTTTATTTGATGTTTGGTATCCCCATTCACTTTTTTTTTTTTTTTTTTGAGATAGAGTCTCGCACTGTCCCCCAGGCTGAAATGCAATGGCGTGATCTCGGCTCACTGCAACCTCTGCCTCCCAGATTCAAGCAATTCTTCTTGCCTTAGCCTCCCAAGTAGCTGAGATTACAGGCACCCGTCACCATGTCTGGCTAATTTCTTTTTTCTTTTTTTTTTTTTTTTTTTTTTTTTGGTATTTTTAGTAGAGACAAGGTTTCACTCTGTTGGCCAGGCTGGTCTTGAACTCCTGACCTCATGATCCATCCGCCTCGGCCTCCCAAAATGCTGGGATTACAGGCATGAGCCAGCACGCCCAGCCTCCCCATTCACTTTTTAAATGTCGGCCTGTTAAGGTCAAATTTAATTTACATTTCTTTTTTTCTTTTCTTTCTTGAGACAGAGTCTCGCTCTGCCAACCAGGCTGGAGTGCCATGGTGTGATCTCAGTTCACTGCATCCTCTGCCTCCCAGGTTCAAGTCTCACTCTCTCGAGTAGATGGAATGTACCACCACAGGCATGTGCCACCACACTGGCTAATTTTTGTATTTTTAGTAGAGACGGGTTTTGCCATGTTGGTTAGGCTGGTCTCCAACTCCTGACCTCAAGTGATCTGTCCACCTCCGCTTCCCAAAGTGCTGGGATTGCAGGCGTGAGCCACCGTACCTGGCTTGGTTTACATTTCTTGAATGCATATCATCTGATGCTGGAAGGTCAGGAATATGGATCAAGAGAATTTTGTTTCTTAGTTGCTGATTTATTTGCAGGTGATAACAGGCCTGAATAATCTGGTAGTTTTCTACAGTTGCACAATTTCAGCCAACAGAGGGCGGCAGAGTCCAATACCTTGAGAACACAAATGTAACCTGTGTGACTTCTGTGTTTAGCTGGAGTGGGTGGTGGAGACCTTAGTGAATTGCAGAGGTGATCCAGGTCTTGAGAGGACTGGCTTGTACTTGGTTCTAGCAGATGGCTTCCTGTGGAGAGAAAACCCTAGTGCTGCAGAGTCGGGGCTTATGATTTTTCAAGAGGTGAAAACATTCCAGAGTTCTCACTGAAATTTTCTGATTTAAAAATGTTGCTCAGGGAGGGAGAGCATTAGGACAAATACCTAATGTATGCGGGGCTTAAAACCTAGATGATGGGTTGATAGGTGCAGCAAACCACCATGGCACATGTATACCTGTGTAACAAACCTGCATGTTCTGCACATGTATCCTAGAACTTAAAGTAAAATGCAAAAAAAAAAAAAAAAAAGAAAAATCTGTATGCGTTAAAGAAGATAGATTATTTTAAAAAATGTTGCTCAAATTCTTTTAAAGTATCACTTGGGGAAAAGAAAAAAAAAGCCTTGTTAGTGGGTTGAATTTGGCCTGTGGTCTGCCAAACCCTATAGTATCCTAGGAATGTTATAGATGGCCCAGACTTACTTGTTTCTTTGTATGAACTGACATTTCCATAGCATTTCTGTAAAATTGAGGAGAGGGGAATACTATAGAAAACAAAGGTAGAGCTGCTTTAACATTTCAGGGGAAATTCATGCAGTCTCCTTTGGGAGTAAAATTGCAAGCTGTTAAGATTAATTTTCGGTTTGGAATCCTGAAGTATAATAGAAGTTGACCTGTTAGACAAGGATTTTCCTCCGATTACTTTTTGAGCATTTATTATACATCCATCACTTTGCCTACTGCTGTGGCTAGGACCACATACTCCAGGTTTTGTGGGATTGGTTGACTTTTAAATATTCTGTCATGTTTCCCCGTAACCACTTCCACACTTATCAGTATGGTTTCTTGACTTTTGATTTGGGAACTATAGTGACCCTTGGCTATACCCAGGGTTTGGTTTCAATTGCTGCTGCAGCTACCTTCTAATTGGTCTGCCTTGACGCTGGCCTGCCTCAAGATGATCCTTTCTTCTTTCTCCCCACGCAGAACCCCACAGTCATCTCTTCAAAAACTCAGATCGATCGAGTCTTTCATACTTCAGTGTTCTTCTCTCTCTCTCTCTTTTTCTTTGAGATAGAGTCTTGCTCTGTCACCAGGCTGGAGTGCAGTGGTGGGATCTCAGCTCATTGCACCCTCTGCGTCTCGGGTTCAAGCAATTCTTCTGCCTCAGCCTCCCACATAGCTGGGACTACAGGCATGCACGGCCACGCCCGGCTAATTTTTTGTGTTTTTAGTAGAGACGAGGTTTCACTTTGTTGGCCAGGATGGTCTTGATCTCCTGACCCTGTGATCTATCTGCCTTGGCCTCCCAAAGTTCTGGGATTACAGGAGTGAGCCACCATGTCTGGCTGTGTTCTTCTCTTTTACTCTTAAAATTAGATTAAAGCTACACAGCATGGCCCATGGCTCTTTCTCCTGATTTTTTCATCTTTCACTCCAGCCACCTTGGCCTTGTGTTTATCATGTTTTCTTCCACCTGAGAGCTTTGGAACGAAACAATTTTAGGTGCCTTCCTCCTCCCAATAGTGCTTTGATGAAGGTTATACAGGCAAAAAAGTTTTGAAGGTACATGATGAGAAATATTGAGTGAAGATGATGTTGACCAAGGATTATTCTTTATTGTTTGTTTAGAGCCATGAGGGGCAAGGTAAAGAATATTGACAAACCAGGCAGTATAAAATTGTAGTTACATCTGTGCTGATTATCTTATTAACATAAAATTGATTTTTTTTTTTTTTTTGAGATGGAGTTTTGCTCTTGTAGCCCAGGCTGGAGTGCAATGGTGCGATCTCCACTCACTGCAACCTCTGCTTCCTAAGTTCAAGCGATTCTCCTGCCTCAACCTCCCGAGTAGCTGGGATTACAGGTGCCTACTACCACGCCCAGCTAATTTTTTTTTTTTTTTTTTTTTTTGTATTTTTAGTAGAGACAGAGTTTCATCATGTTGGCCAGGCTGTTCTTGAACTCCTGGCCTCAAGTGATCCTCCTGCCTCGGCCTCCGAAAGTGCTGGGATTACAAGCATGAGCCACTGCATCTGGCCATTTTTTTTTTTTTTTTTTTTTTTTTTGAGACAGGATCTTGCTCTGTTTCCCAAGCTGTAGTGCAGTGGTGCAATCATGGCTCACTGCAGCCTCAACTCGACTTCCTGGGCTCAAGTGAACCTCCCACTTCAACCTCCTGAGTAGCTGGTAGTACAGGCATGCATTACCATGCCTGGCTAATGATTTAACAATTTGTAGAGATAGGGTCTCCTTATGTTGCCCAGGCTGGTCTCAAACACCTGGGCTCAAGCAATTATCATGCCTTAGCCTCCCAAAGTGTTAGGATTACAGGGATGAGCCACCATGCCCAGCCTAAAGTCAAATTTCTAAGTGCTCACTTAAAAAGAGCAAAAAAGCTTCCTGTATATTCAGGGGTTGGTTTTGATAGTTATCTTCCAAAGACTATGGGCCTGTATCTTTGAAACTGCTAATATGTAAGGAAAACATCATTTGTTAATATGTTTGTTGGAGGAAATGACTCCATTTGAGATATTAACCACAGATCTTACATATTGGCTTACTAATCTTTCTGTAATAACCCAAATGATAAATTTAGAAATAAATTGGAACGAAACCCCAACTTCTCATGAATCTCATATGCGCCTTCCTGCTCCCAGTGCTTTAGGTGAGCACTGTCCTAGATTACTTTCTGTGATAATGGGAGTGTCTTGTATTTCCACTGTCCGATTTGAAGTGTGGCTAGTGCAACTGAGGAACTAAATGTTTAATTTTATTTAGTTTTGTTTTAAAGCTATTGGCTACCCTATTGAACAGTACAGGTACAGATTGCCTGCTTGTTAAGAATGTATCTGAGGCCAGGTGTGGTAGCTCACGTCTAATTCCAGCACTTTGGGAGGCCAAGGCGTGCAGATCACCTGAGGTCAGAAGTTTGAGACCAGCCTGACCAGTGAAATGCCATCTCTACTAAAAATACAAAAATTAGCTGGGGGTGGCAGCAGATGCCTGTAGTCCCAGGTACTCAGGAGGCTGAGGCACGAGGATTATTTGAACCTAGGAGGTGGACGTTGCAGTGAGCCGAGATTGTGCCACTGCACTCCAGCCTGGGTGACAGACCGAGACTTTGTCTCAAAAAAACAAACAAACAAAAAAACAAAAAAAGAAAGAAAAATATCTGAAAGATTTTCCTTCTTTGGAATTTAATTTTGCAAGTCAAAATACATGGAAGTCTGTAACAGATTAGTTTCAAAGCACCTTGCTTTATCACAGGTTGTGTGTACATGACGGCCCCATGGCCTGGAATATGATTCTTTCCCTTCTTCCTCAGACTAGCTCCTTCTCATCCTGCAGATCTTTGTTCAGTCATTGATTCCTCTGGCCCTCCTTTATATTTCCCATAAGATCAAATCTCCTATTAACAGTACTATGCCTACCTCCTTCACTAGAGCAAATGCGTATGTTGGAGGGACTGACACAATGGAGAAGGAAAGATGGATATGCCAGGGTCTTGACCCCCTATGAGTGGCAGTGGAGTCGGGAAGTGCAGAGCGCAGGGGATCCAGATGACGCTAGTGGGAACAAGACTTCAGTGGGGTGGGCGGTCCTCTCTTGTAATGAGAAAGCAGAGGCAGCAGAGGGTGCAGGTGCAGGATAGTGTTTGCATTTGGAGGTGGCGCTGTGGGAGTTGCTGTCCGGCTCCTGTTTTCTTGACTGAGTTGGGGAATACGGTGTGGGGGGATGGTGGTGGTGAGGCCCTCAATTAAAAAGGGGATTGAGGGTGGAAGGGTTGAGGAATTGGGACAGATTAAGACCTGGTTGCTCTGAAATAGCAAAATGGCACTTAACAGTGGGGTTGCTGATGTATAATGACACCAGCCTGCCTGCCCATGTAGGATGTCTGGCAAGGTGTGGCTTTATAGGTGTGGACATTCAGGATTGGGGTTTTGCCAAATCCGGAAACAAATGAGGACAGATATGTTGAGAGCAGGAAAAGTTCCTCCCCATTCCTGTCCCACTGTTGATACAGCCAAGGCTTCTTCCTGACCTGAAGTTGGTGAATATGAGTTGAATATGGAGTTAAAATTTTAGTGACGAACCCCACATCCTTCTACCACTGGTCCATTAACTTCCATGTCACTGTTACCTGAAATTCCCCCGAGCAGCAGAATGTGAAGTGTGCTTTTTTCTTGGACATGTGGCTGCCATAAGATGGAATTGTACCACATCCTTCATGCCACACAGGACTACTGAGCATCCTGCTCACCTCTGTCAGTTCTGTTCTTCTCCCTCCCGCCTTAGAAACACTGATCATGAAAGAGAGAATAGTTCTCTGATGGGAAGGTGATTCAACCTAAGCTTTGCCTCTGGAGCCTCATGATTTGATGACTATAAAGCCCTGCACATAGCTTGGCTGAGATTCATTTTTATCAGGTAGGGACCAGGCTTATTGCTTGTGGGATAGTTTTGGCGGTCAGTCTACAGGTGAAGCATCTCTGATGGGAGTACCCAGCTGACCACTGGGGTAAGAGTCCTCTGGAGAGGTGGTGGCTAAAATGGCCCATCCGGCTGTTCGTGGCTTCTACAAGGTACAGTGAGGAGCGGCGCTGGAGTCCCTGAGGCCCTGAGCCCCTTCAGCAGCTGCTTTGCCAGCTATCTCTTTAATTTGAATGGATATTTCCCTTTCTTTTTAAAATCAATTTTTAGTTGTACAAATACAGGAATGAATTCTCCTAAAAAATTAAACATGAAGATGGAGCTAGAGCTTGATTTTCCTTAGACTGCTCTCTAATCTGTCCTCTCCTTTTGTCCCCAAAGGTAACATCCGATGTTAGTTTAGTGCACGTATTTGCAGACTGTTGGATTTGCTACTGTATGATTTGGGACTATGTTCAGCTGCACATGATAGGAGAATCTCTGATAACACTGGCTGAAGTCAGTTGGAAGCTTTTTTTTCTCTGTTGAAGTCTGGAAGCAGGCAGTCCAGGGCTGATACGGTGACACCACCATGTTACCAGCAATCTGAGCGTCACTCTGCCATCCTTCACTCTGCCATCCTTTGTTCATTATCTCCACCCTCAAGGTTGCCTCCTGGTTCAAAATGGTGGTGACAGCTCCAGTCCTTCTATCTGCCTCCCAGGCCAGACATAGAAAGAAGGGAGGGAGCCTTGTTAGCATTCACATCTAATTACATCTCATTGACCAGAGTTCAGTCACACATTGCATGTGGCTGCAAGAGATGCTGGGAGCTGTTGTCTTTCAGCTGAGTTCATTGCTACAACAAATGAAATTGTAATTCTATTATTAAACAGCAGAGGGAAGGCGACTAGCAGTCTCTGCTATGCAAATGTGTGTATAAAAGTAATAGCATTAATTTTATACCACACATATAATTTGGTAGCTCGTTCTTTCTAGCACAATGTGTTTTAGAGATCTTGGCTATTAATACACATAGTTCTATATTTCATTCAGTGTTGCATAGTATTTTGATTATAAAAATATAATTTGTTTAGCTATTACCTCATAAGTGATCATTTATTTCCAGCTTTTCACTGTTAGAAAATGGAACTGTAAGGAACATACTTAAATATTATTTCTTGTGCACACATGGGTGTCATATTCCAGAACAGATACTAAGAAGCAAAATTGGTGGATTGAAGTTGATGCAATTTTAAAGTACATATATATATCTAATAAACGGCAATTATATATAAATTATATATATATAAATATGTATATAAATATATATATAATTATATATATATTTATATATAATTATATATATATATAATTTATATATATATATAATTGCAGTTTAGGTTCTGGGGTACATGTGCAGAACATGTAGGATTGGTGCATAGGTACATACATGGCAATGTCATTTGCTGCCTCCATCATCCAGTCACTTATATCTGGCATTTCTCTCCATGTTATCCTTCCCCAACCTCCCTACCCACCGTTGTCCCCCCAATTTCCCCAACAGACTCCAGTGTGTGATGCTCCCCTCCCTGTGTTCATGTGTTCTCATTGTTCAACACCTGCCTATGAGTGAGAACATGCAGTGTTTGATTTTCTGTTCTTGTGTCAGTTTGCTGAGAATGATGGTTTCCAGATTCATCCATGTCCCTACAAAGGACACGAACTCATCATTTTTTTATGGCTGCATAGTATTCCATGGTGTATGTGTGCCACATTTTCCCAGTCCAGTCTGTCATCGATGAGCATTTGGGTTGGTTCCAGGTCTTTGCTATTGTAAACAGTACTGCAATGAATGTACGTAGGCATGTGTCTTTATAAAAGAACAATTTATAATCCTTTGGTTATATACCCAGTAATCAGATTGCTGGGTCAAACGGAATTTCTATTACTAGTCCTTGAGGAATCACCACACTGTCTTCCACAATGGTTGAACTAATTTACACTCCCACCAACAGTGTAAGAGTGTTCCTATTTCTCCACATCCTCTCCAGCATCTGTTGTTTCCAGATTTTTTAATGATCACCATTCTAACTGATGTGAGATGGTATCTCAATGTGATTTTGATTTGCATTTCTCTGTTGACCAGTGATGATGAAGATTTTTTCATATGTTTTTTGGCCTCATATACGTCTTCTTTTTTTTTTTTTTTTTTTTTTTTTTTTTTTTTTTTTTTTTTTTTTTTTTTTTTTTTTTTTTTGAGACAGAGTTTTGCTCTTGTTACCCAGGCTGGAGTGCAATGCCGCGATCTCGGCTCACCGCAACCTCCGCCTCCCGGGTTCAAGCAATTCTCCTGCCTCAGCCTCCCGAGTAGCTGGGACTACAGGCACGTGCCACCATGCCCAGCTAATTTTTGTATTTTTAGTAGAGACGGGGTTTCACCATGTTGACCAGGATGGTCTTGATCTCTTGACCTCGTGATCCACCCGCCTTGGCCTCCCAAAGTGCTGGGATTACAGGCGTGAGCCAC
>PVKV010019248.1:0-42728 GCA_004027835.1 Alouatta palliata
ATCTGGCACTAGACAAGGATGTCCTCTCTCACCACTCCTATTCAATATAGTACTGGAAGTTCTAGCCAGAGCAATCAGGCAAGAAAAAGAAATAAAGGGTATTCAGATAGGAAAGGAGGAAGTCAAATTGTCTCTATTTGCAGACGACATGATTGTATATCTAGAAGACCCCATCGTCTCAGCCCAAAATCTCCTGAAATTGATAAGCAACTTCAGCAAAGTCTCAGGATACAAAATCAATGTGCAAAAAGCATCAATAAGCATTCCTATACACAAATAACAGACTTAAAGACAGCCAAATCAAGAACCAACTGCCATTCATAATTGCTACAAAGAGTATAAAATACCTAGGAATAAAACCAACAAGGAATGAAGAACCTCTTCAAGGAGAACTACAAACCACTGCTCAACAAAATAAGAGAGGACACAAACAGATGGAGAAACATTCCATGTTCATGGTTAGGAAGAATCAATATCGTGAAAATGGACATACTGCCCAAAGTAATTTACAGATTCAACGCAATCCCCATCAAGCTACCAATGACCTTCTTCACAGAATTGGAAAAAACCACCTTAAACTTCATATGGAACCAAAAGAGAGCCCACAGAGCCAAGTCAATTCTAAGCAAAAAGAACAAAGTGGGAGGCATCACACTCCCAGACTTCAAACTATACTACAAGGCTACAGTAATCAAAACAGCATGGTACTGGTACCAAAACAGAAATATAGACCAATGGAACAGAACAGAGGCCTCGGAGGCAACACAACACATCTACAACCATCCGATCTTTGACAAACCTGACAAAAACAAGCAATGGGGAAAGGATTCCATGTTTAATAAATGGTGTTGGGAAAACTGGCTAGCCATGTGCAGAAAGCAGAAACTGGACCCCTTCCTGACACCTTACACTAAAATTAACTCCAGATGGATTCAAGACTTAAACATAAGACCTAACGTCATAAAAACCCTAGAAGAAAATCTAGGCAAAACCATTCAGGACATAGGCATAGGTAAGGACTTCATGACCAAAACACCAAAAGCATTGGCAACAAAAGCCAAAATAGACAAATGGGACCTAATCAAACTCCACAGCTTCTGCACAGCAAAAGAAACAGTCATTAGAGTGAATCGGCATCCAACAGAATGGGAAAAAATGTTTGCAGTCTACCCATCTGACAAAGGGCTGATATCCAGAATCCACAAAGAACTAAAATGGATTTACAAGAAAAAAACAAGCCCATTCAAAAGTGGGCAAAGGATATGAACAGACACTTTACAAAAGACGACATACATGAGGCCAACAAACATATGAAAAAATGCTCATCATCACTGGTCATTAGAGAAATGCAAATCAAAACTATATTGAGATACCAACTCATGCCAGTTAGAATGGCAATCATTAAAATATCTGGAGACAACAGATGCTGGAGAGGATGTGGAGAAATAGAAACACTTTTACACTGTTGGTGGGAGTGTAAATTAATTCAACCATTGTGGAAGACAGTGTGGCGATTCCTCAAGAACCTAGAAATAGAAATTCCATTTGACCCAGCAATCCCTTTACTGGGTATATATCCAAAGGATTATAAATCATTCTAATGTAAGGACACACGTACATGAATGTTCATTGCAGCACAGTTTACAATAGCAAAGACCTGGAACCAACCCAAATGCCCATCAATGATAGACTGGACAGGGAAAATGTGGCACATATACACCATGGAATATTATGCAGCCATCAAAAATGATGAGTTCGTGTCCTTTGTAGGGACATGAATGAACCTGGAAACCATCATCCTCAGCAAACTGACACAAGAACAGAAAAATCAAACACTGCATGTTCTCACTCATAGGTGGGTGTTGAACAATGAGAACACATGGACACAGGGAGGGGAGCATCACATACTGGGGTCTGTTGGGGGGAAATAAGGGAGGGACAGTGGGGGGTGGGGAGTTGGGGAGAGATAGCATGGGGCAAAATGTCAGATATAGGTGATGGGGAGGAAGGCAGCAAATCACACTACCATGTGTGTACCTGTGCAACAATTTTGCATGTTCTTCACATGTACCCCAAAACCTAAAATGCAATTTAAAAAAAAAAATGAAGGGAACCAAAAAAAAAAGTTGTAGATTTAAAAAAAATTTTACAAAAGACAAAGAAGGACATATATTAATAAACATTTCAATAGCGTAAGAAGTTATAACAATTATAGGCCAGGTGTAGTGGCTCAAGCCCATAATCTCAGCACTTTGGGAGGCCAGTGCAAGAGAATCACTTGAGCTCAGAAGTTCCAGACCACTCTGGACAATGCAGTAAGGCCCCATCTCTACCAAGAATTTAAAAAAATAGCCAGGCGTGGTGGTGCTTGCCAGTAGTCACAGATATTTGGGAGACTAAGGAGGGAGGATTGTTTGAGCCTTGGAGGTGGAAACTGCAGTGAGCTATAATCATGCCACTGTACTCCAGCCTGGGCAGCAGAGTGAGACTCTGTCTAAAAAACAAGAAGTTATAACAATTATAAACATATACACACTTAATAACAAACCACTAAAATAGACAAAGCAAAACTGACAGAACTGAAGAGAAAATAGTTCTATAACAATAGTTGAAGGCTTCAGTGCCCCCCACCCCACCTCAGTAATGAACAGAGCAACATACAGAGAATAAATAAGAAAACAGGGCACTTAATACGATAAACCAACTAGACTTAACAGACATATATAGAACATTTTGCCCAATAGCAACAACATACACATTCTTCAAAAGTGCACATGGGACATTTTCCAGGATATGCCATATGCTAGCCTACCAATTAAGTCTCAGCAGATTTTAAAAGATAGATGTCATGCAACATATTTTCTCCAACCACAACAGATGAAGTTAAAAATAAAAGGAAAATGTGGCACATATATACCATGGAATACTACGCAGCCATAAAAAATGATGAGTTAGTGTCCTTTGTAGGGACATGGATGAATCTGGAAACCATCATTCTCAGCAGACTGACACAAGAACAGAAAATCAAACACTGTATGTTCTCACTCATAGGCGGGTATTGAACAATGAGAACACATGGACATAGGGAGGGGAGCATCACACACTGGGGTCTGTTGGGGGGACTAGGGGAGGGGACAGCAGAGGGTGGGGAGGTTGGGGAGAGATAACATAGGGAGAAATGCCAGATGTAGGTGATGGGGGATGGAGGCAGCAAACCACCTTGCCATGTATATACCTATGCAAGAATCCCACACCATCTGCACGTGTACCCTAGAACCTAAAGTATAACTTTAAAAAAACAGCAAGTCAAAACCCGATAATAAAAAAATAAATAACAGGAATAAAACTAAAAACTCACAAATTTGTGGAAATTAAATAACACACTCTTAACCAATAGCTCAAAGAAGATATTACAAGGGACACTAGTTTATTGAGCGTTTTTAGCATAAAGGGCGGTTGAATTTTGTCAAAGGCCTTCTTTGCATCTATTGAGATGATCATGTGGTTTTTGTCTTTGGTTCTGTTTATGTGGTGGATTACGTTTATAGATTTGCATATGTTGAACCAGCCTTGCATCCCTGGGATGAAGCCTACTTGATTGTGATGGATAAGCTTTTTGATATGCTGTTGCAATCAGTTGGCCAGTATTTTATTGAAGATTTTTGCATCTATGTTCATCATGGATATTGGTCTGAAGTTTTCTTTCTTTGTTGAGTCTCTGCCGGGTTTTGTTATCAGGATGATATTGGTCTCATAAAATGATTTGGGAAGGATTCCCTCTTTTTGGATTGTTTGGAATAGTTTCAGAAGGAGTGGTACCAGTTCCTCTTTGCACGTCTGGTAGAATTCAGCTGTGAACCCATCTGGACCTGGACTTTTTTCGGTTGGTAGGCTATTAATTGCTGCCTCAACTTCAGACCTTGTTATTGGTCTATTCAGGGTTTCAACTTCTTCCTAGTTTAGGCTTGAGAGGATGCAAGACACTAGAAAATAATACTTAGACATAAACGTAAACAAAAGCACAGCACACCAAAATTTGTGGAATGCAATGAAAGCACTGCTAAGAAGAAAGTTTATAGCTATAAACACATACATTTAAAAAGCAAAAAAGATTTCAAATAACAATCTAACTTTACAACTTAAGAAACCAGAAAAAGAACAAACTAAACCCAAATTTAGCAGAAGGAAGGTAATAATAAAGATTAGGGCAGAGGTAAGTGAAACAGAGAATGGAAAAACAATAAAACCAAAGCTGCTTCTTTGAAAAGATCAACAAAATTGAGAAACTTTAGCTAGATGGATTTAAATTTAAAAAGAGAGAAGACTCAAAATATTAAAATCAGAAACGAAAGCAGGGACATTGCTACTGGTTCTACAGAGAGTGCTATGTACGATAGTAAAACCAAAATTGAATAACTTAGATAATATGGACAAATTTTTAGGAAAAAAACACCTACCAAGACTAAATTGTAAAGAAATGGAAAATCTGAATAGACCTATAGCAGCCATAAAAAAACGATGAGTTCCTGTCCTCTGCAGGGACATGGATGAACCTGGAAACCATCATTCTCAGCAAACTGACACAAGAACAGAAAACCGAACACCACATGTTCTCACTCAAAAGTGGGTGTTGCACAATGAGAACACATAGACAGGGAGGGGAACATCACACACCAGGGCCTTTCAGGGTGTGGGAGAGCTAGGCGAGGGAGAGCAGAAGGTGGGGGTATTGGGAAGGGATAACAGGAGAAATACCTAATGTAGATGACAGGGTGATTAATGAATGCAGCAAACCACCATGGCATATGTATACCTATGTAACAATCCTGTATGATCCACACATGTACCCCAGAACTTAAAGTATAATAAAAAAATGAAAATAAAAATAAAAGAGATTGAATCAGTAATCAAAAATCTCCTAAAAAGGAAATGCTCTGGACCTAATGGCTTCACCAGTGAATCTTACTAAACATTTAAAGAACTAATACCTATCTTTCTCAAACTTTTCCATAAAACCAAAGAGGAAATAACACTTCCTAACTCATTCTATGAGGCCAGCATTACCCTGAACTCAAAGCCAAAGACACCACTGAAAAGAAAACTATATCTCTTATGCACATTGATGCAAAAATCCTCAAGCATGTACTAGCAAATCAAATTCAATAGCATATGAAAAGAATCATATACTATGACAAAGTAGGAGTTTTTCCTAAGTTGTGAATATGGTGCAACACACAAAAGTTGATCAGTGTAACACATTCCTTCAACAGAATGAAGGGAAAAGCCAAGTGGTCATCTTAATAGATGCAGAAAAAGCATTTGACAAAATTACACTCAAGAAACCAGAAATAGAAGGAAATTACCTCAACATAATAAAAAGCCACATATGAAAAACCCACAGCAAACTCTGTATACTTAATGGATGAAAGACTGAAAGCTTTCAGTCCAAGATCAGAAACAAGGCAAAGATGTTCACCTGCATCATTTCTATTCAACATCATACTGCGTATTCTAGCAAGAGAAGTTAGGCATGAACAATATATAAAATGCATTTAAATTGAAAAGGAAGAAGTAAAATTATCTCTGTTCACAGATAATATGATCTTATATATAGGAAACTCTAAAGGTTCCCCCAAAAAAGCTGTTAGAATTAATAGGCTTAGCAAAGTAGCAAGGTACAGAATCAGCACATAAAAATCAGTTGCATTTCTATTCACTAACAATTAACAACATGAAAATGAATTTACAGAAACAAATCCACTTAAAATAACATCTAAAAGAATAAAATAATTAGAAATTAATTGACCAAGGCGGTGAAAGACTTGTATAATGAATACAATAAAACATTGCTAATACAAAGAAACTAAAGAGGACATAAACAAATGGAAACATACTCCATGTTCACGGATTGGAAGGCAATACTGTTAAGATGTCAATATTACACAAAGCAATTTACAGATTTATGCAATTCCTATCAAAACCACAATGATTTTTTTGCAGAGATAAAAATAAATATGAAATCTCAAGGAACCCTAAGTAACCAAACAATCTTTCAAAGAAAGCAAAGTTGGGAGATTCACACTTTCTGATCTCAAAACTTACTACAGAGTTACAATAATCAAAACAGTCTAATAGTGGCATAAAGACAGACATGTAGACCACTATAATTGAATAGAAAGCCCAGAAATACATCCTTACATAATAACATGCAATGACTTTTAACAAGGGTGCCAAGACCATGTAATGGGGAAAAGATCATTTTTTCAACATGTGGTTCTGGGAAAACTAAATATCCACATGCAAAAGAATAAAGTTGGATCCTAACCTAACACCATATACAAAGTCAAAATGGATCCAAAACTTAAATATAAGACCTAAAAGTAGAAGAAAATATAGGACAAAAGCTTCACAGCATCACACTTTGTGATGATTTCTTGCTTACGACACCAAAAACACAGGCAACAAAACAAAAAAATAAACAAATTGGACTTCATTAAATTACAAATTTTGTCCATCTAAATACAATATCAACTAAGTAAAAGGGCAACCCACTAAATGGGAGAAAGTATTGCCAATAATATATCTATTAAGAGATTAGCATCCAGAATATATAAAGAACTCTTAAAACTCAACAATAAACAACAATTCAATTCAAAAATGGGCAAAGGACTTAAATAACATTTCTCCAAATAAGATATAAAATGGCCAGTAAGCACATGAGAAAATATTCATCATTGCTAATTATTAGGCAAATGCAAATCAAAACTACAATGAGATACCACTTCACATCCATTAGGATGGCTTCTATAAAATAAAATAAAAACAGGGAACAACATCCTTGGCAAGGATGTGAAGAAACTGGAACCCTTTTACATGATTGGTGGGAATGTAAACTGTTGCAGCCACCACAGAAAACAGTATGTTGTTTCCTGAAAAAATTAAAAATATATTACTACGTGATCCAGCAATTACACTTCTGGGTATATACTTAAAAGAATGAAAAACAGGATCTCCAAAAGTTATGTGTATACCTTGGTTTATAGCAGTATTACCCCCAATATCTAAATGTGGAAGTAACCCAAGTATCCATCAACAGATGAATGGACAAGCAAAACATGGTCTACCCAGACAGTGGATTGTTAGTCAGTCCGACAAAGAAAGAAAATCCTGTTACATGTACAACACAGATGAAACTTGAAGACATTATGCTACATGCAATAAGCCAATCACAAAAAGACAAATGCTTCATGATTTCACTTACATGAGATATTTACATTAGTCAAAATCAGAGACAGAAAGTAGAATGGCGGTTACCTGGGACTGGGGTAGAAGGGAATGGAGAGTTATTGTTTAATGGGTACAGAGTTTCAGTTTTGCAAGATGAAAAGAGATGTGGAGACAGATGGTGGTGATGGTTGTGCATTATTATAAATGTATTTAATGCCACTGAACTGTAAATTTAAAGTGGCTCAGATAATAAACTTTACGTTTTGTGGTATGTTACCACAATAAAAAAAAAAAAAACTGTGGGGAATAAAATTTCTTGGGTACAGGCTTGCATCACAGTCTTCACTCTTCTGACAGAAAAAAAAGAAAAGAAACAAGATTCTTGTGTTTGCCTAAGTTTCCTATTTTCTGATTCCATTTTTATTTGAGCAGAAAATGAAAACATACATTTTTCAAGAGAACAACACCATGCCACTCATTTCCATAAGTCCCTTATGATTTTTAACCAATAGAATATCCTCACTCCACCTAAGAGGCCAAGTTGCTCTACTCTTTTATAACTAACAGCTTAAAATTTATGGGAAATGCCTAAGCTTGCTTACTAAACTTTGAGAGCTAAGCTTCTATTCAATGTTTACACCTGGTAGCTAATTCCACTCGCATTAGCAAGGAAGCTTTTGGTTATGACCTAGCAAGACTTGCTTTAAATGTATTTGTTTTCAGATAAAGCCTTGAAGCAAAGATACAAGGTATATCCTCCACATCCAAGTATAACACCAGAACGGACATGGCCTCACACCTAACATTTTGTGCTTGCTGTGTTTACATCTGAAGGTAGTCTGTTGCTGAAAGAGTAATATTTCCCTCTTTAACGTGCTTTGATTTACTGTTCTGCTGCGTTTCAGACAAAACTCTTAGTAGAAGATGTTTATCAGAGGACAGGAAGATAAGCAAGCGTTTACCTTGCTTGTTGTCTACTCTAGTTAGGGATATCGCTATTTTCCATTAAGTGTGACTCTCAGCTACAGCCTAGGAGTGAATTTAGCACTTTGCGAAATCATATTTACTCTTACAAGCAACTAAGGCACTATTTAGTCAATTACTGATCCAAAGCAATAAAGTTAGCTCACAATAGTTTTCAAACTTCATTAGAATGATAAAGTTCTACCCAAGTTAAAAATCTGCACTGACATACCTCTTATTTATCACCACAGATGTCTCCTTACTCCCATCCTCATCCTGTGATGGCTTGTATTTGAAAGTAAGAGAGAAACAACCTCAACATCTAACATCTACTAAACTCCAAGCACTTAATCATTACCTGACACTCAGTAGGTGCTCAGAAAACAGAGTCAAATGAAATAGTACAAGTCACTGTCCTAGACAAAGACAAAGGGAGGAGGCCAGAGGGAAAGGCAGGGATGTAGGACACAGCATTACATTGGGTCTTTGCTGTCAAGGAGCTTGTAATCTGATTCAGATAAGGCATCATAAAGTGAAAATTCATTAATTTGTGTCACATTTTCTCTATAATCCCAAAGAAGGACAAGAGCCTCACATGTTTAAAAAATAGAAAATCACTGAGCCTAGCTACACCATAGTGGAGAATGTAAGGGTATGAGACAGGGAGTCAATGAAGAGCTACAGATGGCAAGGAGCCTATTCATTCTGACAGTCAGAATCCCCTGATAGGTTTTAGGAGAAAAACGAAAGTTTGAAGAGTCACTGTAGTTGCCAGTGGAAGAATAACAGGAATGGATGAAAGAGGAAGCAGAGAGACCCTTGAGGAAGCTATGGCCTTACACCGGATGAAAAATGAAGGCAGTGTGGCCTACGGTAACAAAATGGAGAAAGCCAATGCAATGGTGATCTCTGCTGGAGATGAAGCTCTGACTGCATTTTCAGATGAAACAAATGGTCAAGGTAAGGTCAACGATCAAGTGAAGGGTGCTCTGTAAATATTTAGCCGGCAACCTGTCGCCTCTCCACTTGAACCCCAGATGGTTTTCTTCCAGCCTCTCCCACTTCAAAAAAATGGCAGCCATGAACTTCATTTGGATAAATGAATTTTGAGACGTTTATTCACCCATGTAGTGGTTTCAAGCAAGTGGCTGAATGTGTGAGTCAGAACTCAGCTTAGTGGTCAGGGCTAGAATCACCAGCATCCAGATTTTCACAGCAGTAGAACTGGATGGAACCATTGAAAGAATAAGTGAAGACAGTGATGAAATAAGATCTCAGGTCAAAGCCCTGGGACACCCCAGCATTTATGATGCGGGCAGTTGAGGAGAAGCCTACAAAGGAGGATTCTATGTCAGACCCTGCTAACCTGCCAAAGAAGAGGAAGAATAAAATATCAGGTTTGGAAAGACTGGGGTTGTGGATAAATTTGACAAGACTGGTTTCTACGCAGTGACAGAAATGGAAGCAACAGGGAAATGTTTGCAATAAAATAAAATAAAACAAAACAGACATCACCTAGCTATGCCACAAAGAAGAAAAGTCTCAGGCCTTTTGCCCAAGCACAAACTTTGACTTGCTGTCACCATGAATACACAGCCTTTGCCACTTCTCCAGAATCAGTGGAATGTTTGCTCCAAAAGGCCAGAAGGAGGTTATGGAACTGCCTGCATCATATGACCAGCCTCTTAGACACAGGGTGCCTACCACTTCCCCTAACATGCATCATTGTTCATATTTCTATCTTCATAATTATTAATCTGGAGCCCCTGAACTTAAGGATTTAAGAGGGACTATATGCAAAATTATGTGCAAATGCATTTTTCTAGTGAAAGACTCTAAAGCTTTTATCAAATTTTCAAGGGGTCCATGACACTCCCTCAAAAAATGAAATATTAAGAACTTTGCCCTATACCAGAGGAATTACACAGCTCACCAAACAGAGAGACTTTCTCTGAGATCAAGCTCCTATGAGAGCATCATTTATCATCATCCAGAGCACTAAGCAACATTTGCTCCACAGTCAAAGAAACTCCAAATAGCCCAGAAACCTAATAAATCACCCACCCATCTCATCTAGCACTCCTCTGAGCTTTTAAAGGCTTTGAATCCAGGGAAATGTCACTTCTGGGCACGGAGCTTCAGAGGTTGATAAATGCTAAACAGTCCATCAAATTGCATGAGGACAGTGCAGAGCTGGAGTGGGAAGCCACATTATGCTATCTCTAAAGAATCGTAGCTCAAGCACAAAGCACTATCTGACGAGGGTCCTCCTAATTCAATTTCTGAAATCAGTTCCCATCAGGAACTCCTTCTGTGGGTAAGATATGGTGGCTGCCTTGTAAGTGGTGCTCGGCATTCTGATTGGGTCAGTGCTGTCTCAAGGGCTTCACTCCACTTTGAATACTTGGGCAAAGGCCACTAGAAATGTTCGGCAATGATAGTGAATCTGCTTGTTCCAAGAATATAAAGGAATTTTAGGACACTTGTGCCCTTTAAAGTACCAGAGGTGAAGCATAAATTGAGTGTCTATCCCCACAGAGCAACAGTGCGCTCCTTGCAAGGCACTGTGAATGGGTCGGATGTGAAATTTCAACCTCAACTAAAATTCAGTTTAACCCCTCAGCTGCCACCACCCTATTTGGTCACTACAGTTTCAGAGCTCACGTCCAATCAGGAACATGACGTTTAACTACTAGTGGAAACACAGCTGTCTACACTCTGAAATATCCTCCCTTAGGAGTAGTCTCAGTCTTCAGTCAAAACACACAAACATTCAGTGCCCAAGGGCGTGGCAGTTGCTCAAGGCAGGGATGATACCTCTCACGTTTTTTCCAGTCATCAAATTTCAAGACCTCAGATGTTTATTCAGTTACTTTTTTTTATTTTTCAATCCGTGGCATCCAGCACAGTGCCCGACACGTAGAAGCAGCACAATTGTTTTTAATCAATAAATAAAATGTTGAGAGATTAGACGAATGATCTATCAGTCAGGGTCTGGTCAGAAAACAGAAACCAGGCTAGGATTTCAAACAAAAGCAATTTAATACGGGGAACGGGTTATGCAGGTATCAGAAGATCGGGATGCCTAAAGAGACAATGAGGCAAACTAGATTCTAGTAACAGCAGGTGCCATTCCCAGTCCCAGGTATGAGGCAGGTCTCCCAGGGCTGAGAGCTGGAGAAGCACAGTAGGGCTGCCTGGCCACAGTCAGGAGCACGGAGGGAAGGGGAAAGGCTGCCCCCAGAAGAACCAAGCACCAAGGAGATGCTGTGTGAGATAGAAAGCAGGTGTAAAAGCCTTGACTTCCCTCCTTCCAGTCTTGCATTAGAGTGTCCGTTGGCAGAGGGCAAGGGAGGCTGAGAGACGTAGCTCTGTTATCCACAGCAGAGCAGACAAAGATGGTGAATAGGTAACTGACTCCCACAAACACTCCTTCCTTAAGATACAAAAGGCACATGATAGTTTCCCAAGGAACTGATCAGTATTAGTTAGTGATAGCATGAAGGAATGCATGAGACACACGTGCTTTAAAGGATGCAGTAAGCCTGTGGAAGTGTGAAAAGAGCAGCAGAAACAGCAAGGCCTGAAGGCATCTCCAAGGAGAGAGACATATGCTCCTCGGAAGACAGGCTGGGGTGCTCCCCTCTGCCTCTCAGCACACAAAAGGTTTTGATTCAAAAGACATGGACTGGACTGATTTCCACTGTTGACAAGAACGGTCTGAACGAGTTTCCACAGAGCACATGAATGGGTTCCTGCTTTTGAAGGAGGGGAAGAATTAAGTTGAAAAGGAGAATACAGGAAGTCTAGAATGGCAGCCATAGGTGTGCAGAGGCTGAAATGAAGAACGGAGACACAACCTTGTGCCAGAGCATGGCTTGCCTCTGTGCACCACTCGTGCCCTGGGTCTCTCTAATTTCTCCGGAGTTAATGTTGTCTCCACCTCAAAATTACAAAATCTTTGAAGGCAGGAATGGCTCTACTTCCCCTTGTCCCAAGCCTCTCAGTTCTAAAAGTATTGTTCAGCAGTTGGTTTCACGTCCTCCGTCTCCCCTTGACCTCTCCCTGGAATCCCTCTCCTCACCCACCTGTCACCTTTTCATTTCAAGAAGGTAGATAAAGTCTACATGTTTATATCTCCTCCTCCCTAAATTTCCACTGAAACAAAAGAGACAAGAACAATCTATAGGTCATTGGAATACGAAAATGGTGCAAGCAGGAAAAATAATATTTGGGGAACTTCTGGGTCCATGATGGATGTGGACAACCGGGGGTGCTGATTGGAGCTATGGGCATGCAGACAAACCAGCCAGCACAACAGCAGAAGGGAGCGAAGTGAGAAGGGCTCTGCCTTTCCAGCACTTTTTCTTTGCCTCTCTCAGGTGAGATTCTCATTCTTCCCACTCTCTCCAGCAAGAGGTTACTTAAGTGTTTTCTGTTTCCTTTCCATGGAAGGAAGATGCAGTCCTGTAACTGGTCAGGACCTGAGGCTCCTATTTCACTGGGTCTCAAAAGCAAGAATGGGCCAGGTGCTTGCCCGCTGTGCAGGTGTGACAGATGCCTCTGCCACCTCCACTCCTTGCCCCCTCTGCTTCTGCCCAGGTGCACAGGCCATCTGGAGGGAGCATTTCTCTCTTCCAGCCTCTCTGCTTGTAACAAAGACAGATTTATCAAATCAGAATGCATCAACTCCAAGGACAGATTTATCAGATTAAGTCTTGAGTTTCAGGCAGGTCCCAGCTACCTCGAAGGCATGTGCCAATCTTCAATCCAGTTTTTTCCTTCATGAAAATATTATTATTCAGAAAAGTACACATTTCAAAACAGTTTTAATCAGCAGGACTTGCCTTCTAGGGCTTACAAGACACTCCTGTCGCTTTAGATAAAGTTCTCTCTGTTCTATTAGCTATGTGTTCTCTCTGTTCTACTAGTTTTTTCTCTGCACATAAGGTGCATCAGCTAAGACCCAGGCAGGATAAAGGGAGGCATGGACCCTTGAATCCTCAACGGGAACCATTCCCTAACCATTCTCGAGGGGAAGGCCTCTCATATGTATATCCTCCTGGTGAGGGATACGCTAAGGAAAGAGAATGCTGACCCTTAGAGTTCTCAGATAATTCATTCCCATTGATTAATTTGGACCTGACATAAAGTGTAAAGAAACATTAAAAGGCAATGAATAATCACCAGATATTAGAATAAACAGCCACAAACAGGGAATCAATTTCAAAAATTTTACAAATTTCAAAATAATGTCTTCATCGCCAAGATAATTTGCTTCCATCCCCTAGAAAACTGTGAAATATAGAAGTCCACCATGACGTCAGCAGAAACGGTGCAACATCACAGCAACAGCACGGGGAGCAGTTTCACTGCTATATCTGGGATCTTTTACCTTCTAGGCAGAGCCAGCAAATTTTCACTTAAGTGAATACCATCATTACCTTCAATGCAATATGGAAGAATTGACTTCTAATTAAGGTTAATAAAAGAAAAACTCATCAATAACTAAAATTCAAAACGAGTCATAAAAATCTTTACAGAGTGGCTGGGGAGAATGGAGAGCGTGCAGAAGGCCATGAGGGGTGGCTGGGGATTTTGTTCATAAGCTGCCTTCTGTGTAGGTGATGGCCTCTCTCTAGTCTTCTTTGGTTGGTAGAAACCTTTCTCTTTTTTCTCTGTAGTAATTTAGTTTTATATCTTATTTCCATTGACAAGTGGTTTTCCTTGAAAATTTAAAGAGAAGACCTAAAGAGATCATCATTGCCATAACTTGAGATATATTAGTAATCTCAATAGATTAAATTCTCTATTAAAAGGCACATTATGATAGTTTAAGTTCATGCTGTCTACAACAGACTTATCCAAAATCAGATGGCACAAGAAAAAAATAATAAAGTAATAGATGAGATACATGAATAAAATGCTAACAAATGAATCAGGTGTAGCGATACTAACATGATTTCAAAGCAAACATTCTGAAACGGCAGAAAGGAATAATTTCATATTGATTAAAGAGATAATTCACAAAGAAAATATAATAGTCATGAATCTTCAAGCACATAACAAACCACCAAAATATCTACAGCAAAAGACACATAAATTCAAGGAGAAACTGGAAAAGCAAAACCACATTTCTCAAAAACAGATTCAATTTTTAAAATGAGATTTTAGAATTTGACTAACAAATTTGGTATAATATTGAGTAGCTATAAAACTTTACACCCAAAACTAAAATAAGCATTTTAAAAGACTAATAGAATATTTAATAAGCATTTTATTAGTTTAGAAATATAATCTTCACATGTTCTTCCTAGAGATCATACAGAACGTATTTTTTGAACATTACTCAATGAAACTGAAAAAGAAGAACGAAGAATAGGATAGTCAAAATAAATCTAAGCATACAGAAAATAAAAAACACTCGAATCTTTTGGACAAAAGAAATACAAACAAAAATTGCAAACCTCAGGTGAGTTTATTTAAAAAAAAAAAAGAGGCTTTCAGGCCAAAATCAACAGCTTTCCACAGTGGACAACTGTGTGCATTTGTCTATAACTTGCCTGACAGTGAATTGCCTGTACTCAGTGGTCGTCTTCTCATCTGTATGTGGAGGGAAATCCACCCTTGGTTACCTGTGTTGCCCGCGCTTTCTTTCAGACTTTCACTCCTGTTTAGATTTTCTTTTCTGGTATCTTTACACATAAAGAGATTTTAAATTTTTATGTGGCTAGGACTGTCAGTCTTTCTCTTTTTTTTTTTTTTTTTTTTTTGAGACAGAGTCTCACTCCGTCACCAGGCGCCAGGCTGGAGTGCAGTGGCGCGACCTTGGCTGACTGCAACCTCTGCTGCCCGGGTTCAAGCAATTCTCCTGCCTCAGTCTCCCGAGTAGCTGGGACTACAGGTATGCACCACCACGACCAGCTAATTTTTTTATATTTTTAGTAGAGACAGGGTTTCACCATGTTGGCCAGGACAGTCTTTTTCTTTCTGTGTTTCTAGTCTTACTCAAGCAGATACTCCTCCTCAGCCCACATTACAAAACTATTATCCTCAAATTTCTTGTTTTAAGTCACTTATATTTTTATATCTAATATGTTTGAAATTTATTTCATGTAAGATTGGTATAAGGGGTCTAGTGGCTTCTTGCAAAAAGCCAGTTATGCCAAATCAATCAAGTGGAGTTCTTTTCACCTTTGACGTGGACAGCAACCTTGATAGCGTATTTAATTCTGTAGTGACAACTCCCTCTGGCTCATTCTCCCTCCCTCATCCACTTTTAAGGACTCTTGTAATTACACTAGGTCCACCCAGGTAATCCAGGATCATCTCTATTTTATGTATGTATTATTGTTGTTAGTAGGGGCATCATTTATTCTTTATGCTTTATTTTTTATTTCATAGGTTTTGGGGGAACAGGTGGTGTTTGATTACATAAATTAAGTTTTTTAGCAGTGATTTCTGAGATTTTAGTGTACCCATCACCTGAGCAGTATGCACTGTACCCAACGTGTAGTTTTTTATCCCTCACCCCCTCCCACCTTTCTCCCCGAGTCCTCAAAATCCATTGTATCATTCTTACGCCTTTGCATTCTCATAACTCCCACTTATGAGTGAGAACATACAATGTTTGCTTTTCCATTTCTGAGTTTCGTCACTTAGAATAATGGTCTCCAATTCCATCTAGGTCACTGTGAATGTAATTATTTCATTCCTTTTTATAACTGAGTAGTATTCCATGGTACATATATATACCACAATTTATTTATTCACTCATTGACTGAGGCACATTTGGGCTGGTTTCATATTTTTGCAGTTGAAGTTGTGCTGCTATAAACATGCATGTGCAAGAATCTTTTTCGTACAATGACTTATTTTCCTCTGCGTGGATACCCAGGAGTGGGACTGCTGGGTCAAATGGTAGATCTGCTTTTAGTTCTTTCAGGAATCTCCACAGTTTTCCATAGTGGTTGTACTAGTTTACATTCCCACCAGCAGTGTAGAAGTGTTCCCTTTTCACCACATCCACACCAACATCTATCATTTTTTTATTTTTTGATTATGGCCATTCCTGCAGGGGTGAGGTAGTATCAATGGTAGTTTTGATTTGCATTCCCTGATAATTAGTGATGTTGAGCATTTTATCATATATTTGTTGGCCATTTCTATATTTTCTTTTGAGAATTTTCTATTCATGTCATTAGCTCACTTTTTGATGAAATTGTTTGTTTTTGTCTTGCTAATTTGTTTGAGTTTCTTCTAGATTCTGGATATTAGTCCTTTGTTGGATGTCTAGATTGGGAAGACTTTCTCCCACTCTGCAGGTTGTCTGTTTATTCTGCTGATTGTTTCTTTTGCTACACAGAAGCTTTTAGTTTAATTAAGTCCCATCTATTTATCTTTGTTTTGGTTGCATTTGCTTTTGAGTTCTTGGTCATGAAGTCTTTGCCTAAGCCAATGTCTAGAAGGGTTTTTCTGATGTTATCTTCTAGAACTTTTATGGTTTCAGGTCTTAGATTTAAGTCCTTGATCCATCTTCAGTTGATTTTTATATAAGGTAAGAGATGAGGATCCAGTTTCATTCTTCTACAAGTGGCTAGCCAATTACAGGATCATCTCTATTTTAAAATCAGCTAATAAACAACTCAGTTTCATCTGCATCCTGAATTCCCCTTTTCCATGTAACCTAATATATCCACAGGTTCCAAGAGTAAGGACATGGACGTTATCTTCCTGCCACACATCATATGACTGGACCTTTCACCTCCCTCTCTGAAGCTAAAAGTCTGGGGCTGCCTGTCCCTGACTGCATGAGATCATGAGGGTGTCCCGCCTGGGACTGTAAACTCAGAGCTTGCATGCCCACTTGCTACACAGGCATGAAAAGACTTAAGAAGCAAGAGAGGTGGGGAGCAAAGGGCCCTGCTCCTGCTAACCAGAGTTCAACAGGCCAAATCAAACCAGTTTAGCCACACTTAACAAACCAGTTACCCTTCCTTGCTTGGATAGATGAGAGTGAACTAGTGGCCAATCAGACCAGACAGTCCTTCCCCCAAGGAAGCATTCATTGATCACTTGCCTCCTTGCTCTCATATCCATTACCTTCACTTCCCCTATTTGCTCTGTGTTCAGGACATTCAATTTTCCCGGCTCCTGTGCCAACTGGGTTTCTGGCAATTTTGACCAATAAGAGATATGTGTGGAAGACTAAGGAGGAAGGAAAGGAGGAAGGGAGCCAGGCTTTTCTCTCTCCCTCGCGCTGCCTCAAGCCATATCTCCAACCTCTCCATCCTGACAATAGCTCTCATCAAAGTCTTCTCCCTAGATCTTCCAGAACCTGACAAAGGGCCCCAGATCCTGGACTGTGGCCACGCTACCTCCTTCAATTGTCCCCTCACACACAGATAAGGCAATGTCTTCCTGCTGTTCCTAATCCATCTATTGCCTTAGTGTCCCACTTGACTTTTCCAGTCTTTTGTCATCAATGGACACAGTTCCCTATATTGAATTCCCTCTGTTCGAAGATCTAGAGTGATTTCTGCTTCCATGGGTTTGAACTAATACATGGCAGTAAATTCCCTCCTGAAAACATGAATGTAATAGAATCAGGGCTCAGCTATCCAAAACAGCTATCATTAGAGTCAAAAGTAAGTAGGAATTCACAGGAGCACATAAGTACCTCCAACTGCAAAAGTAGATGACCAAAGACAAAAATTATCAAAACACTTTCAGGCCTGAGTTTTTCAGATAGAAAATATTGCTGCCACTGTGTCCATTTCCAGACCGATTCACTTACACAATGCAGTCCTTGTGCATAAGCAGAGCTTGTGTGTGTCAAGAAGTAGCAAGGCTGTAACATATAACAATCTAACTTTGAGGTTTACACAAACAACCTAGTGAACCAGTTAAAGAAAATAAAATGTATGTGCCCCAACTTGAAACAGTTAGAAGTTCTAGGTGAGGCTCGTAATCTGCACTTCAGTATGCCAAGTGATTCTGACACACATCTTCCATGGACCACATGCTGAGAAACTCAGTATGGTCAGTAATCTCAGAAGATTATTTCAATGTTCTTGGCCTCAGTTTCCCCATCTGTCACATAGGAATGGATACAACCTCAAAAATATGCCACAGTGAAGAGGGAGACCCAGGCTTCTCAGATCAACTTCCCCTTTGACTATCATGCTGCATTTCAATAGAAGAAAATGTTGACCGACCGGCGTCTCCGGTTTTACCTTCCTATAGGTGACAGGCTAGGCCTTGGGGAAACTCTCCAGAAGGCACTATTTTTACTTAAAACAAGATCAGACCAAAACCTTTTCACATGTGAGTCCTAAAACTGTAAACCAGAACCCTTTCATATGTGATTCCTGAAACTGTAAACAGAAACCTTTTCACTTGTGAGTCCTAAAACTGTAAACCAGAACCCTTTCATATGTGATTCCTGAAACTGTAAACAGAAACCTTTTCACATGTGAGTCCTAAAACTGTAAACCGGAACCCTTTCCTATGTGATTTCTAAAGCTATAAACCTAAGATTCTTCCATGTGTAACATCTAAAGTATAAGCCTATATAATGGCTGAACCCCTCTTTGTTGGATGAGCTTGGCTGTTGGGCAGCTATGCCACCTTGCTCCCAGCTGAATAAACCTTCCTCCTGTATTCGGTGTCCGAGAGATCCGTTTCCTGCGGCCGCTCCTGCTACAACAGGATTCAATAACCTCCTATATTATAAAGCATCTGATCTATGCAGGGTAAGGATAGCAAAAGAAGAAATGGGGTTGCAAGCCTCCTACACGTTAATTTTTGCTGAATATTCAGGACAAGCATCTTTCTTTGCTATTCTTCTTTTAAGAACACATTTTTATGTTCTGGGGTATTCATATTGGTGATGCAGATCTAGACTCAGAGCGTGTCCCAAATTTCTTGAGCTGATACAGAATAGAAACAGTTAATGCAAGCCCAACATCAATTTAAGTTGGGAAATATCTACTTTTAGCATAACTTAAAAAGCTATCTGACAGATAAGAGATATCAGCCACATTTTTAAAAAATGCTTATTAACTTTGCAATCTGGTACACTAATTTTTTTTTAAAAAGACCAAAACCTCAGTTAGAATATTTAATTAAGACTAGTTGAATTATTTATGTTAAGGGAATCAGTTCATAAGGCCCAATAATCTTTTAAAAGTTACCTCTTATGAATGTCATTATAAAATGTTAAAAACTACTGTTAACAACTCTTCAAAAGCTAAACCTCACCAGCTCCTGCCTTCTTTCCCTACCCTCAGAAATTAGCCAATTGAAGAACTAGCCAATATACACAGCAATTTAGAGATCCCTTGATAATGTAGCAGCCAATTGTTACTTAATCATGAATAAAATGGTTTTAAAGTGAGTTAACATGCTAATAGCAACAACATTAACAGCCCCATTTATTTTTCACATCATGTGAATAATTCGTGGGTAGAGCTCTCTATCTGAATGGAGCTTTGTTGTCTCACTGGGTAAATATCCCACAAACACCACCTACTGCACAATCTGTTGCACAGATACATGTACACACTTCTGCAAAGTATTAGGGTAGGAATCAGAGTCAAGCAGAGAAAGTAAAAACTCATGCAAATAAGCATGGAGATTTGAAAAGGAGCAGTAGAGAACTGGAGGGAATTCTAGAACGATGAAGAGCAAATCAATTGTCTTTGTTTGGAATCTATGATTTTCAAAGTCTTTTACGACCAGGAAATGTTTCCACTGGGAGGAAAAAGTGTAATAGCTCAGTGTCTTAGAGGAGGTTGGATTCAAAAGTACCAAGAAAACCTTGGGATGGCCACCATGCCACAGGTTTGGAAATAGAGAATTTCACAGCTATAGGCGGTTGTAGACATATATGAGTGGGGGAGAGGGATTGCAGTGATCAAGTATCCCAAGTCCAGTGCTTTCCACAAAGAACACTGGGAATAGAGGTCCACACATAATGGAGAAGCCTTTGTGTCCACATCCACATCCTTAGTTAGTGAAGACACAGTAACAAGGCAGATTTTCCTTCCTTCTGCCCTGAGAATTGAAGGCTGTTCTACAAATATATGGAAGCTTCTATCATTCTGAGACTCTGCATGAGTCTAGAATGCCAAAGACACATTCAAAATGAGAACGTGGGCTTAAATAAAAAAGGTAAGGAAAACCATGCTACAACTAGATCAGGTAACTCAATGGAGCAGGAAAATTAAATGTCAAAGAAATACCCATCCAACCACTGACCCACTATCTGCCTGAATAACTGGAAAGGCAGAACTAATGAAAACTGAGTTTGGATTTGCAAAGTGTACATCATTTCTGTATATCCCATCAAAGACAAAGAGAACCAACGTTAGGGTCCTGACTAGCTATTTTTCAGAAACCCTTTAACAACAGGCCGATACTCAACACAGTAGCCAGTTAATGTTTCATATGCAGTGGAAACCACACCACCAACATATCCATCTAATTGTTTAAACAGTATTATCAAAACAATCACACATGATATGACAAAGTTATTAAATGCTATCACTCAATTAAGAATTTGCTGGAAATTTGTTCACTGGTAGCCTGTGGGTAAAGCAAATAAGTTCTTTTAAAATAGTCACTTAGTGACCCGGAAGAATCCCTGATGTTGCTGGGTTCCCTGAAGGAAACAGACTTCAGAGACAGGAAGCTGCAAATTGCCTTTGGTCTAACTACTCATATGGTAAATTCTAACTCGTAATTACTTTTCCTGTATTTAGCAGTGCACACACATACAGACAAAAGACTTTGTCTGTATCTTTGCCAAAAGACTCTAGGAACACAATTATAGTTGGGTAGGGGTCTCCCAAACAGTCTGTCAACTATCAAACCTGAAGACACAGCCAGCTTCTCTGCAATGACAATCAGTATTTTCCATTCCATTTGCACATGCTTAATATAATGATTATAACGTATACTATTAAAACAACTAACACTTATTGAGTACTCACTATGTTCTAGGCACTATGAAAGGTGTTTTATGTATAATATCTCATTGAATCTTTACAATAACCTTTTGAAATAAGCAGAGCAGCTCCTATAATTCCCTCAGTATCAACAGGCAATCAAAACTCCTAAGTCTCGAATGCCCTGACCCAGGATCACCATGCTAGCAAGGACAAAACAAGACCTGAATCCAGCCTTTTAGGTCTAGACGAGTGTTCTTTCTGCTATATCGCATAAATCTTCTTGGTAAACAATACTTATTTCCATTTTTGTCTCCATTGTACCTTAGAGTACATTTTTTTTAACTTTCTATTTTGAAAAAAGATTCACAGGTCAAAGGGTACAAAGTTGAGTTATAGTCAATGAATAAGTCTGAACATCTAATGCACAACAGCATGAAGACTGTAGTTAATAATATTGTATACTGAAAATTTGCAAGAGAGTAGCTTTTAGATGCTCTTACCACACACAAACAAAATTAACTATGTGAAATGATGAATGTGTTAATTGGCTTGAGTGTGATAATCATTTCACTATACATATATATCAAAACATCATGTTGTATGACTTGAAAATATACAACTGAGAAAAAGATTCACAGAAAGTTCTAAGAAATTCTACATACCCTTCACCCAGTTTCCCCCAAGGATAACATCTTGTCTAACTACCCTAGGAAACCAGGAAGCTGACACTGATATAATCCACAGAGTTTATTCAGATTGCACCAATTATGCATGCTCTCATTTGTGTATGTTCACATAACTCAACGACATTTTATCACACATGTGGCTCCATGTGGCCACCACCACAATCAGGATTTCCAGCATCATCACAATGCTCCCACATTCTAGCCCTTTTATAGCCACAGCTACTCCCTCCCCTTCATCCCTAACCCCCGACAACCACTAATTTAATCTCTGTTTCTGTAATTATGTTTCTCAGCATTTGCAATTCATTTCAATATTCATAATTATATGACCACTATGATATTTGAAATGTCACGCAGCATATATCCCTTTAAGGCTGACATTTTTCACTCAGCATCATTCCCTGGAAATTCACCCAAGTTACCACATAGATCAATAGCTCACTCCCATTTATTGCTGAATAGTATTCGTGGTACAGTTGTGCCAGTTTGTTTAGCCATACATCCATTAAAAAACTCTTGGTGGTTTTCAGCCTGGAGTGCTTGAAAATAAAGCTGCTATCAACATTCATGTACAAGTTGCTGCGTGAAAATAAGTTTCATGTCTCTGAAATAAATGGCCAAACATGCAACTGCTAGGTTGTATAGCAAGCTCATTTTATGAAGGTTTATGAAGAACTGACAAATAATTTTCAGAGTAGCTGTACCAGCTTACATTCTTAGCAGCAATGTGCAAGTGATCCACTATCTCTGCGCCCTTGACCAGCGTTTGCTGTTATCATTATTTTTCACTTTATCCTTTCTAATAGATATGTGGTAAGGTCTCACTGTGGAGGTTTTTTGTTTGTTTCTTTGCTTTTTTTTTTTTTGAGATGGAGTCATGCTCTGTCACCCAGGCTGGAGTGCAGTGGCACAATCTCGGCTCACTGCAACCTCTGCCTCCCAGGTTTAAGTAATTCTCCTGCCTCAGCTTCCTGAGTAACTGGGATTACAGGCACCCACCACCACGCTCGGCTAATTTTTGTATTTTTAGTAGAGGCGGGGTTTTGCCATCTTGGCCAGGTTGGTCTCACACATCTGACCTCAGGTGATCCACCTGCCTTGGCCTCCCAAAGTGCTGGGATTACAGGTGTGAGCCACTGGGTCTGGCCTCATTGTGGTTTTAGTTTGCATTCTCTAATGACTAATGAAGTTGGATACCTTCTCATGTCATGAAACGTCGTGTGTTTTGTCCATTTTCTAATAGAATGGTTTATTTTTTGAGTGTGGAGAGCTTCCTATATATTCTAGATTTAAATCCTTTGTAGAACACGTATTGCCCACAGACTTGGATACCTGTCTGTAATACTTGGAGCAGGTAAGGGCTTTGAAAATGAAATTCCATCATGCTGTAGCTCACGAAATTAAATGTATCAGGAATGTAACACTTACCATGCGCTTCATCAGGGAAGCGGCAGAAAGCCTGGGCCGGGCTTTCACAGAAGCAAAAACTAGAGACAGACATTAGACCAAGGATATTCAAGTACAGAACCCTGAAGAGTGGCCAGCACCTGCGAGAGGGTGTGGCCTGAGGGAGACGCTCCACGCTGGGCTCCAGGGCTCCTCCTCGCCCCTCCGCCCTGCCTCCATCTCTGCGGCTCATGCGCCACCTTGTGGTCCCTGCGAGCTCGGCAGGGCCCTGCGGAGAGCAGGCTCACGCTTGGAAAACACCCCGAGTGTTCTCACCCAAGCTCATCCCCAGGAACGATCTATGCACCACACTGTGTCTACCCTTGGGACATTCATCTCCTACAACGGCTTCCAAGAGGAAAGCTAGTTTGGGCAGTCATCACTGCTTTATTCTTTGTGATTGATGAACCACCAGAAGGGTGGGAGATGGCTGAGAGGCCCCGAATGCCGGGAATCCCATAACTACACATACCCAGGCCTAGGGGGCTCCTCCTGTGGCTTCATGCTCGCCCTGCAGAGCCCTGCTTCGCAGATGGAGCTCACCCGCTCAGCACAACGTTCACCTTGAGGAAGGGGATCTCAGAGCAGCCTTTCTTTGACTACCAGGATAGAGGCTGCAATGGGCTTTTCTCCTGGTGTTGAGACACCGATGTGTGCTGTGTTGAGAGCGCTTGCACCAGGAAAGGCCAGGCTCCGCTCCTGTCTCATTTTAAACAATCAGAATGTAAGAACCAAGGGAAACAGTGACTGCATCTTTTTTTTTTTTTTTGAACGAAAAATGAAGATTTGTATCCGACACAGGCTTAACCAGTAACACAAACACTCAAAAGCTGTTATCATAATTAGATCATCTAGCCCAGAAGCTTTTCTTTAAATAGAAGCTTATATTGCAACCCAAACATGTAAGGAACATACATGTGGTGGAAAGCAGGAAAAGAGAAAGGGAGTGTGAGCCTAGGGGCCCCTAAGACCTCTCAATGGCAGATCCAGAAGCACTGAGAAGCCCACTACTATGTTGTAAATGGGAAAAGGGGTCCAGAAATAATGACCTCCCAAAAGACACATGACTAGTTAGGGCAAAACCAGGATTAGAATCCACATTACTTACCTGGTTCCTCATGAAACATTCCTCCTAAATATTTGGTGTCTCGATACCTTGTTTCAATGGACTCTTCACACTAGAGATTTTTTTCTTTATGGGGCATGAAACAGCATTGTCACGTTCTCCAAGTTAAGCTAAAAGCTGAAACCACCAAAGGAGAAATCATGCTATACAGGAAAGTACCCACAGGTCGTTTTTCTAAGGTCTTCAGAAACCCAGCCTGGGTACTTACTGCCGCACCCTCCCAGACGCAGAAAAGGAAACTGTTACAGGCATTCCTTCCATTTGGTCTTTGCCTTTGGTGAGTCTGTGGAGAAAAGCCTCTGCCACCTGACCACAGCCCCACGTTTTCCTATTCTCCATCACTGAATCACTTCGGAGATGTTGAAACAGCTGAGCACAAACTACAGCTCTGAGGGAAGGGCTCAGAGGGGCAATTCTGAGGGTGAAGGGGGGAATTCATCTACCCAGAGGCAGATGGAGGGATAAGACGTTACACAGGAGAGGGGCTTCAATGACCAATGATGGGAAGGCACAGGAGTCCTGCTTCCCAGGATGGAGGAGAACAGATAGTTAGAAAAGGGATGAACACTGCACAGTGACAGCTGAGTTCCAGGCCTTTACCTTCTGCTGACAGCCAGGCCTGGGGGAGCAAGTCCTACCTTGGGAGAAAATCAGATCTCTACCTTCTGGCCATTTTCCTGTGACCCAGAGAATTAATATCAGACAATTTCATTTTAGCAGATTTTTGCAAACTCTGCCAAATTGACAGATACGAATTTCATTTCTTCAGGATTGCCATTTCTAACCCAATCAAAAGATGCTGAGTCATGGCAGAACCTGAATCGCAGCATTTGCAGAGAGGAGCACAGAGCAGTGCACCTGGACCATATACAAAGTGGATGCCAACCCTGAGCAGAAAGCCCTGTGTAAAGAGGGCTTTCAATCCCTTGTCATTATAAGGAGTTGGAACCAATTAACCAATTATATTTCACCTGGCCCCAGAGGTAGCTATATTAATTAAGACAACAGCAGCTGCTAAACAGTTTGCCCATGAAACCTCAGTGATCTAATTCAACACAAGTTTCTCAACCAAGTAAAGTCCAGAAAGAATGCTGCTGGTCATTGAGTGATGTTGCTTGAAGTGATACTCTAGAAATCAAGATTCCTTCCATTCTATGTCACTTTCAGTTACCATCCACAGTTTCCGAGTTCACCTGGGAAGGTAAAAGAATATGAATAATCGCCTGAGGGATGCTTAGATGGGCCAGGCCTGGAAGTGGCGCATGTCAATTTTACTCACATTCTATTGGCTAGAGAGCAGTCACATGACCAGACCTAACTGCAAGGGATGCTGGGAGATGCAGTCCAACTGCCAAGGAAGAGGGCACCAACAAAGGCAGTCTCAGAAGAAGTCACATGGTCACTTTGGTATAATTTTCCCTGGTAACTTTTTCTGAGGCCACTATGGATATCCTGGACTTCTGTGCAGAAAAATGTGTAAGCGTGCTTCCATAAAGCCTTTCCAAAACCTGCCCGTGATGTTATATGAAATATTTGATTTAGAGACCACAGGAATATATCAGTAAACCATTTTAATTGTGTAGTACTTTAGAACTTTCAAAATGACTTCTCAAACATTCTTTTATTTGATTTTCTTATTGCTCTTCTTTCAGTGTCTACAAGCTTCATTCAGTCAGGAAATATTGACTGATTTCCCATTTTGCCAGGCTCTGGTCTGGGCACTAGGGATTTGGTGGTGAACAGATAAAAGACACCTGCACTCATTTTTTCCTGCATCCAAAAAAAAGCAGCTTATATTTGCAAATTTCAGGTGCTAAGAGTCCCAAAGAACAAAACCATGGTGAAATGATTGAGAATAAGGCCACCTGGGGTAAAGTATGTGTTAAAATGTTCTTGGGATTTTGTTGTAATCAGTTGTGGTAAGATGACAGACACAGAGACAGCTGCCTTGAAAAAAAGTTTATTACTCACAGTTTCCTATAGAAGGGGGATGCCACACCGTGCAGCACCACACAGGAAAGCATCAGGGTTGGCCAGGAGGCAGTGCAAGCAAAGAGAAAGCATGGGCAAGAGCCATTATTTTGGATTTCACAGGAAAGAATGAAGGTGGAAGGCTGGGCAGGCTGAGCAAGTTTAGGACTGGATAATTTCAGTGGAATTTTGACTATAGCAATAGTCCTGAGTTGTCTGGTACCTGGCCCTGGAATGATCTGGGGCAGGAGGAATACTGGCTTGGTGTATGAGTTACATAAAGGAAGTAGTTGAGGCATGGGCTTTGGATCAGTTGGTTTGCCTATAAAAGCCATGCTTAACATGGTGAAACCCTGTCTCTACTAAAAATACAAAAATTAGCCAAGCATGGTAGCCGCACATGCCCGTAATCCCAGCTACTCAAGAGTCTGAGGCACGAGAATTGCTTGAGCCCAGGAGGCGGAGGTTGTAGTGATCCAAGATTGAGATTGTGCCACTGTATTCCAGCCTGGGCAACAGAGCAAGACTCCATCTTGAAAAGAAAGAAGAAAGAGAAAGAAAGAAAGAAAGAAGGAAGGAAGGAAAGAAGGAAAAGGAAGGAGGGAGGGAGGGAGGGAAGGAAGGAAGGAAGGAAGGAAGGAAGGAAGGAAGGAAGGAAGGAAGGAAGGAAGGAAGGAAGGAAGAAAAAGGGGAAGAGGAAGGGGAAAGAGAAAAGAAAAGAAAAAGGCATTCTTACAGGCAAGTTGTTTCCCATCCCTAGGAGCCAGCCCTGGAACCAGCCCCGGAGGGTCAGTCTCTCCAGGATGACCAAAACCCCAAGATGTCAAAACACCATAAAGCACAGAAAATAAAACATGATTAATATAATGCAGCAGTGGGCACACAAATTTAGAATAGAGGGTCAGCAAAGGCTTCCCTGAGGAGTTGATATTGGAGGTAAGATTAGAACCACATGAAGGTACCAGCCACACAAAGATCCATGGGGTGAGTATGACAGGCAAAAGCACAAGCTTAGCCCAGACCAAGAGAAGGGAAACGACCAGCATGGCTGGAGTAGGGAGTCAAGAGGGTAGTAGGAGATGAGGCCAGATTGGTAGGACTCTGGAGGCCACGGCAGGATTTCGGATTTTATCAGGAATGCAATAGGAAGCTATTAAAGGGTTTTGCACAGAGCAATGTCATCTGATTTGCATTTTTAAAAGGTCACTCTGGCTGGTGAGAAGAGATTGCATGCAGGCACCAGTGGGAAGCAGTGCGACGAGTCAAGCAGGGGCTGGACTAAAACATCGCTTGAGAAGTAAGACACAGCTCCCTCTCCCACTTTGTCTGTCTAACCCTGACACTCTGGCATGCCTGGACTTTATGTGACTTGGCTCAGATGTGACCTTTGTTTGAAACTGAGATCATTTGTTTATCACTTTTTTTCATAAATCTAAGTACTCCCGTTCTCAAAGTGATCCTCCCACACTTTTCTTACCTGTCATGCTATTGATGATAAGAAGGACCCCAGTTGAGAACTCTCTATGGATTGTCCAGTATGTGCCCCCAAGTGTTTGGTAACTCCGGAAATATAAAGCTTATTGAATAATGGTCCTAACCTGTAAAGAACTGAAAAATTCTACTGCAAACCCAAGAGAATATGCATAACTCAAAAGGAAGAGAGACTAGCCCTAAGACGGAGAGCTCCAACCTAGACAACTCAGAGCAGGATTCACGAGATCAGACATAAACTGATCTCTAAAGAGTAGGAATTGTTCTTTTTGAACCTCAGAGCACTGAAGATAGGCAGAATATTCCAGGGCCCACCTATCACCCACTCACACTGCAATAGAAAAAAATGTTTTCATAAAGAATTCAAAAGAGCATAACAGAAAAAATGCTATTATAAACTGTCGAGTTGCAATTTGATGACTTGCTTATGATTTATTTCATATTAGAAAAATATAAAGGGGTGTAAACCATAGTACATATTAAAAATAATTCTGTGATTTTAAAACACTTACCTTGGTCATAAGTTGCAGGTTATTTAAATAGCACAAGTTTGCACATCCATCAAAGTTGAAGATGTATTATACTCAAAAATTGCAGATTGGGGCATTCTATGCATCTATTACACAATAGGAGAATGGCCAATTCCTATTTTTATCGCAGTACAAACACATTTTAAATTTTAGATTGTGGAAAAGCATAGGCCAAAAAATACTGTTGACTCAAATACACATCAGTCACTCTACTTTGAAGAGGTAAGCAATCAGTTGAAGCTAAACAAATTGTAATTTATGATCAAACAGCAGCAATTAAAGCCCATGACCAACTCAAGGCAACACAAATGAGACACCAATAACGTATCTGCTTGCAGAGAAAGGCTGTATCTGTGTGGGCACACACACAGAAGCACGTGGTAACCTTGCAACTCCACCATTACTCCTGCAGATACTATCACTATTGCAGAACCTAAGATTGGCCTTTTGAGGTGTCTTTTCAGGTATTTGCATTTCTGATGACCAGTGGCTCCACCTAGACCTGCCAAACCTCTGCTGATCAGTCCTTTGGCCACTTCCAGAAGCAGACTCCTTGGCCCACCAAACTATCTTTGAAAAACCCTAGCTTCTGAATTTTCCGGGGGATCGATTTGAATAGTTACTCCATCTCCCACATGGCCTGGCCAGCCTGGTGTCTACTAAACTCTTTACTTTAATGCCTTGGTCTCAGTGAATTGATTTTTGTCTGTGCAGCGGGCAGGCAAACCCCATCGGGTGGTTGTCGTAGCCTCAGGGGAACCCAGCAGCACAGAGGATCTTCACAAGTATTTTTTGCCCTACAAGTCATTCTCTGCCTCCTCTTTTCTTGGAGACCTCACAGAGCTATTTGTTTAAACTGTTGCCCAGTATCTGCATCTGCCCTGCATTTCCACGCTTAGTGCAAACCAAAAAGAATTACTTTTAATTGAGAAACCATTATTTGCTAGGCACATTCATGGTCTGTTTACTTTCTTATTTGATCCCTCAAATAAGCTCATGATGCAGACATTATTTTATTTTCAATGGAAATACACACAAAGGCACTAGGTAACTCATTGAAAGTCCACAGCTAGTGCGGAAAGACAGAACTCCAATTCAGTCCATCTCCGCATGGCAGATTCTGTCTATGATAGTCCAGCTGCCTTATTGGCCCCAACCCCCCCTTGACCTTGTCCTTCCTCTCTCTGTCCTGAACTTCGCTGGCCTCCCTCATTCTGGCTCAGAGCCTTGACTGGTCCAGCTTTCCCAGGATTTTCTCCCTAAACCTATAGCATGTTTTTGCCTTATTAAGAGAAAAATGTTGAACCAACTCATGCCAAAATCCAAAGTTATTTTATGAAAAATGGGATATCTAGCCATGGTGTGGTGGCATTCCACACAGTGGGTGCCAGGAGCCTCGAGGACTCAGAAGGATAGTCATTGCATCAAGAAATGAGTATCTTTTGATGGATTCCTAGATTCCTCGAGATGTGATGTGCTCCAAGTCCAGAGTAGTCTTCCTGAAAGCCCATAAATCTCCTGGACAAGGATGTTCCTGGACAGTATCTGTGAGAGAGCCAAATGTCAACCCTTGAACAAAGAGGTTTCATTTTCAGGAAATCTGTGAAAAGTCAGTGATGTAAGAAGCCCAGAGTAGCAGTACCAAGTTTCAGGACCACAGATAAAAACCACAAGGCTGATTTATAACACCTCTTATCTCTTTGGGTACGTGGTAAACCAGAAACAACAAATTAGATAAACTGGTGGCTGTTTTATGCCTTCTCAATTGCTCAGGACTAATTTTAAAATTGCATTTAAAAGTTGACCTACTATCAGCATTAAGAAAATTCAGGAATTCGAGTCCCGCTGGCACTTGCATTACCAGAGTAACTATTGCATCTAAATGCTTTGCTTTACCAAACATAGAGTCATAGTTATAATATGTCCCAGGATTCTTAGAGATCTTCTTACCCAAATCCTTCATTTTTAGAGACGAGGAAATTAAATTTTAGACAACCCACCAAAAGAAGTAAAAATCACTGTTTGGTGCTATTTAGAATCATCATTCTTCTTCTCATACTCTCCCGCACCGCCTTTTTTTTATCTTGAGATCCAGGGGAGGAGAGGAGCAGGCAGATCATCTTACGGCTACATTTTCACGGAAGCCTCCCCCTGAACCTGTGTGAGTGGTGGTCTGTAAAGCAAGTATCATAATCTGCCTGGCAGGCTTGCTACCTCTTCTATCTTCAAGGCAAAGAAAATGACATCTCACACCCAGCTAGCTGGAACTTTTGCCGCCATTTTTAAAGAAGAACAACATAAAAAGTTATATGTGTCATAAGGTTTAGCACATTCTGAATTTTTGTCAAGTATGAAAGGAAAATTGAAAGTCCTGAAGTTTGCATTTTAAGAAGTTTTTGGGCGAGGTACAGTGTCTCACACCTGTAATCTCAGAACTTTGGGAGGCCAAGGTGGGCGGATCATGAGGTCAGGAGTTCAAGACCAGCCTGGCCAACACGGTGAAACACCATCTCTACTAAAAATACAAAAAAATTAACCGAGCATGGTGGTGTGTGAATTTAATCCTAGCTACTCAGTAGGTTGAGGCAGGAGAATCGCTTGAACCCGGGAGGTGGAGGTTACAGTGAGCTGAGATTGTGCCAATGCACTCCAGCCTGGGCAACAGGGCAAGACTCTGTCTCAAAAAAAAAAAAAAAAAGAAGGTTTTGGAATCAATAAGCAGGAAGAATCAAACAACACTTCATTAGCAACACAGTGCAGCATGCATATTTCAAAAATAAAATTTGCACAACTAAACTTAGAAGAAATATTATATATTTTACTATTTTTGTCTATAAACTCTGCTCTGCTAACTTAAGGATATTTTGATTAGCCAATAGCACATTTCCTAAATTTTATTCTTGTTTGTCTGGATCATAAGAAGGGTGATTTCTCAATTTCTAAAAGCAGCAGCTCATGTTTGTCGTTTTTAAAAACACAATTTTAAAAACACAGCCAGGCACGTGGCTCACATCTGTAATCTCAACACTTTGGGAGACTGAAGTAGGAGGATCACTTGAGCTCAGGAGTTCAAGACCAATCTGGGCAACACAGTGAGACCGTCTCTACAAAACAACAACAAACAACAAAATTTAATTATCCAAGCTTGGTTGTGCATGCCTGTGTTCCCAGCTATTCAAGAGGCTAAGGTGGGAGGATCTGTTGAGCCCAGGAGTTCAAGGCTGCAATGAGCTGTGATCATGCCACTGCACTCCCGCCTGGGTGACAGAGACAGACCCTGTCCAAGACAAACAAACCAACCACAAAGAGAAAAACGGCCAGGTGCTCAGCTCCTTGAAGGAGATTTTCATGAATCCCTCAGTGTTACGCTGATTTAGAGCTTGTACTGTTGTATTTTACCTGTGAATTAGCATCCCTTCTCCACTTATTCTTGGATGTTCTTACAGCCAGGAGCTGTTCTCACATCTTTCAGTATCTCCCATGCCTAGCACGGTGTCTTATGTTTATTAGATGCTCAAATCTCTGTTGAATGCATGGAAGCCTTCTTCCTGTCCTGCCCCCAGTGCCAGAATGCATGGCTTATCATGAAGGATATGAAAAAAATGAGTGGAAATAAACCTCTAGGGATTTACAAAAGGATTTATTTTCTGGATCTTCTGTTTAGAAAATTAATTGATTTGTTCAGACTCACAAGTGGACATAAATGTTCTAGGGAGCCGTTCACTAAAGGGTATTCACACAGCTCTTGCGATGCAATTGCCTGAGTTTACTGAACAGTTTCTCACCTAACACGTTTACAGTGCTGAAACTCCTTTAATAACGAATATTTTAAAACTCTGCTAAATTAAACCACGTTTGAGTGACGTCAGACTTCAGCAGAGCTATGCCTTCTATATAGTTCCTACCCATTTTTAAGTTGTTTCATTGATATTTTAGAAGAAAAGTATTCCCTTTAAGAGATCGGTTTTACTTAAAATGACTAAGACTCTCAAAATAATGTTTCTTAATCACATAATCTTTCTTAGTGAAAACAAAAATTCATCTTATACTTCCACACAGCCTCCTTCCTAACTCTGAGACCCAGGGGACGAGGGAGGCAGGGAAGATCGTCTTACTGTTACATTTTCCCTGGCAGCCTCCCCTTGAATCTGTGAGTGGTGCCCTGGAAAGCAGGTGTCATACTCTGCCTGGTGGGCTTACCACCACTTGTCTCTCCTCCAGCTGTCTTGCTTTAGGATTTGACCTACATGTTTAAGGTTTTGAGGTTGTGCTTATCTTTTTGAGCAACAGAAGAATGGTTAAACAATGGACTTTTTTCATTAGTACCCTTTCCTGAAAGTAAACTGTGTATGGCTAAAAGTCTTATCCTGGGAGCAGGAGGTAAGCTCAGATGGGAACCCCAAGAGCACTAATACTACACACTATGGCAGATGCTTTGATACAAATACTTATTTTCTCATTCCAAAGCCTGATTCACTAACCTAAGCAATATCTTTATTATCTTTCTCTGTATTTGTAATCCATATTACTGGAACAATGAAGCCATCCATGTTCATGCATAAGTTAAAATGTCCTGAGATTGCCATAGGCATAAAGTGAATGAAACTATGTATTAGTCCGTTTTCACGCTGCTGATAAAGACATACCCGAGACTGGATAATTTCAGTGGGGACACAGCCGAACCATATCAAACCAGTTTACATGTCCAAGTACATGTAAACTGCAGCTTATATTTCCAAAATGTGACATCTATTTTGAAGTACCATTCCATTGGAGTGATAGAAATTTCATATTAGATTGGGGGCGGTGGCTCATGCCTGTAATCCCAGTACTTCGGGAGGCTGAGGCGGGCAGATCACCTAAGGTCAGGAGTTCCAGACCAGCCTGGCCAACATGATGCACTTCAGTTCTGACTTGACCAAGGCCAGAGAGGTCTGTGAACCTCGTAGCTGGCTACCGGTGACTCTGAGAATTACACGTGCAGAGCCCTCCCCACCGATGCCTGTGACCATGTGCCTTTAAAACTTAGATGCTACCTTAGGGAAATGGGGAAGGAAAACCCCAGATTAATGTAAAATTTCTTTTTTTTCTTTTTTTTTTTTTTTTTTTTTTGAGATGGAGTTTTGCTTTGTCATCCAGGCTACAGTGCAGTGGCACAATCTCAGCTCACCGCAACCTCCACCTACCGGGTTCAGGCAGCTCTCCTGCCTCAGTCTCCTAAGTAGCTGGGATTATAGGTGTGTGCCACCACATCTGGCTAATTTTTGTATTTTTAGTAAAGACAGGGTTTCACCATGTTGGCCAGGCTGGTCTGGAACTCCTGACATCAGGTGATCTGCCCGCCTCCCAAAGTACTGGGATTACAGGCATGAGCCACCACACCCAACCTAATATGAAATTTCCATCACCCCAGTGGAATGGTGCTTCAAAATAAATGTTACATTTTGGAAATATAAGCTGCATTTTCTAGACACCTAATTTGTAAATAGAAATTTGAATGCAATATATGAGATTTATCTAGAATCTCTAGAAATCCTCATACAGTCATGAACTGTTTAAAGCCCTACAAATAGACCCAAGGCAACTGGAGGCAGTGACTGTGACCCTTGGAGGGAATAGTGAGTTAGACTCTCCAGCACCATGAACGACTTGCAAAATCATGAACTGTAATGAAGCTGCAATTGAACGAATACAACAAAATTCTTTAAATGTCCTGAGTGGATGCAGATTGAGCATTAAAAAAAGAGGAAAGGAGAAAGAATATAGACTTGCTGTAGCTTCCTGACAGATTAAATTCTTTGGGTACCAGAAGAACACTTCAAAAAAGGAAAGTATGTAAAGCGAGATACACAACCTCTACTCCAGTCTCAGACCTCCTCCAAGCACTGCAAAGGGAAGAGTGACTCCTGCAGCACCAGCTTCAGCCACTAAGGCCCTGAATCCCAACTTCCACCACATGATACACCCATTAAACCGTCATTTATATTTAAGGCCTGGGAAAGCACACAGAGGTTGTGCTTGGTGAAGGGTGCATGCCCTCCCAGTTAGAAAGCACTGCCCAAGTACAGAAGGAGAGGATTTGCAGGAGAGCTCCTGAGGCCCTGTAGTTGTGTTGTGATTGCTGTTGTTCTGCTTTACCTGTAAGAAAAGCAAACATCAGGTGTTTGTTCACACAGCTACTAGTGGAAGCTAGGGTGCGCTTCTTGGAAGTTGGGATGTCTCAGAAAGCCAGTGGAAGCCAAGGAAAGAGTCCACTTGTCTTGGGAGGGGCTGGTCTCTCTCCCCTTCACTTCAAGGCAGTCAAGACACAGACACTGGACGAGAGGCCATGGCTGGAAAGTCACGTTGGGGAACCAGCTCACACTACCTAATGCTTGTGAATAAGAAAGAGTGTCTCACCCATCAGGTATATGGACGGATTGCAGGCTTATGTCAGCCCAAAGCAAGCTCTGCTTCCATCCTTTCCCATGGCTGGTAGTCAGATGCCAGGTCCCATCCTAGTAAGGTCAGGGGAGGATGGAAAGCAAATTTTCTTTGTAGGCATATAGTGATTTATGAGGGCTAAATAGTATTTTTTAATATTTCACCCATTTCGTAGCACTGCATGGGCCTTCTCCAATTGTCCGATAGGCAATTTTGCACTTATTACCACTGAAGCAAAGATTAACAGAAGAGAAAAAAGGCAACGACAGCCAAGTCTTGCATTTGCAATGGCGTAAGCCAGGGACTCACGGGAACTAAAAAGACTTCTGCAAAGAAAATGGATTTGGCAAAAGAAATACAGATCAAGTGCAAAGCTTCCTGCCCCTGACACGTGGCTGGGAGAGGAAGACAGTCTGGGGAAGAAGCAAGAGCTTAGGTGTGCAGAGCTCAGATCCTTGGGTTGGGGGAAATGCAGGACACACAATGGAAACTCAGAACAGACGTGAGAGTCTGCACCTGGGAGGAACCTGCTCCCCTTGCCTCAGTGGAGCACGGTGGAGCACAAAGCAGCAGAGTGCATGGTGCTCCCTGGGCGGTGCTCTCAGGTGTGACTGGGTAGATGGAACCACGCAGTCCAGAGCCTGTGTGATGGCTAATTTCACATGTCAACCTGGCCAGGCTATCGTGTCCAGTTGGTTGGCCAAACACTATTCCAGATGTTGTGACAATATTTTGTAGATGTGATTAAAAGTTACAGTCAATGGATTTTAAGTAGAGAAAATTACCCTCCATTATATGAGGGGGCCTCACCCAACCAGCTGAAGGCCTTATGAGCAAAAACTGACAATTCTTGGAAAAGAAGAAATTCTGCCTGAAGACTGCAACGTAGAAGTCCTGCCTGGGTTTCCAGGCTGCCAGTTTTCCCTGTGGAGTTCCCACTCAAGACCGAAGCATCTGCTCTTGCTGGAGTTTCCAGGCTGCCGGCCTGCCCTACAGAGGTCAGACTTGCCATCCCTGCAGTTGCACGAACCTATTGCTTAATTACTCATGAATAATACATTTTCACATTTATCTACACCAATATTTTAGAACAAAGCAATTATTTAAAATCCACCCCCTCTATACACACACGCACACACACACACACACACACACACACACAGAGTTACATACCACATAAAGACATTTCTGTCCATGATGAACCATGTATACAACAGCAGTCCCATAAGACTATAACGGAGCTGAAAACTTCCTGTCACCTAGTGGTGCCATACCCATCATAAAGTCACAGTCCAACCCATTACTCACATGTCTGTGGTGATACTGGTGTAAACAAACTCACTGCACTGCCAGTTATATAAAAATGTCTACAGCACGTATAATTATGCTGTACCTAAGACGTGACAGTTATAATAAATACATTATTGGTTTATGTATTTACTGTACTTTTATCACTGTGTTAGAGTGTACTCCTTCCACTTACAAAAAATATATATTTTAACTGGGGGAACAGGCTTGGCAGGTCCTTCAGGAGGGATCCCAAAAGAAGTATTGGTGTCAGAGGAGAGGACACAGCTCCATGCAAGTTACTGTCCCTGAAGACCTTCTCGTGGGACAAGACAAAGGGGTGGAAAACAGTGATACTGACAATCCTAACCACCTGTAGGCCCGGGTTATGTGTGTATTTGTGTCTTCGTTTTTAACAGTAACAAAAAAGTTTACAAAGTAACAAAAAACAAAAGATCAAAATGTTAAAAATAGAAAGAAGCTTATGGAATAAGAATACAAAGAAAACACTTTTCTACAAATGTGTAATGTATTATAAGCTACGTGTTATTACAAAAGAGTTAAAAAGTTACAGTAAGCTAAGGTTAATGTATAATATTTTTCTGTAAATTTAGTGTGGCCTAAGTGTACAGTATATATAAAGTTTACAGTGGTTTACAGTAATGTCTAGACCTTCACATCCACCCATTCAGTAATTCACCTAGAGCAACTTCCAGCTCTGCAGGCTCCACTCATGATAAATGCCCTATAAAAGTATACTATTTTTATCTTACCTTCACTATGGTATAGTTTTTACTGTACCTTCACTATGGATATATATGTTTAGATACACAAATACTTACCATTGTGTTACAATGGCCTTACTTAGTAACACATTTCTCAGAACATATCCCTGTCATTAAGCAATACGTGGCTGGATATCTAAAGTGTAAAACTAATTAAGCTTTATTTTGTATTACTCCATTCTCACATAGCTATGAAGAAATACCTGAGACTGGGTAATTTATAAAGAAAAGAGGTTTACTTGGCTCATGGTTCTGCAGGCTGTTCAGGAAACATAGTGGCTTCTGCTTCTGAAGAGGCCTTAGGAAACTTACAGTCGTGGTGAAAGGTGAAAGACAAGTAGGTACATCTTAAATGGCCAGAGCAGGAAGAAGAGAGGGAGAGGGGGGTGCTATACACTTTTAAACAACCAGATCTCATGAGAACTCTATCACAAGACAGCACTGAGGGCATGGTGCTAAACCATTCATAAAGGATCCACCCCGTGATCCAACCACCTCCCAGCAGGCCTCACCTCCAACATGGGGATTATAGTTCAACATGAGCGGTGGGTGGGACACAGATCCAAACCATATCAATGACAATAAACATCGTATTGGTTATATTTCACTGGAGAATGCTGACTTCTGATGCATCCCTCGTGGTGTAGGAAAATGTGGACCAATACTCAACCCTGAGAGTTGTGCAGAAATGATGAGGAAGCTTAGAAATCCCATAGATTTGCATTGGTTGGGAACAACATAATTTCCCCATGTTCTGGAGAGGGTCAGAGGCAGCAGAAGACTGTGGCTCAGGAGGGACATTGGGAGAGTGGCAGTGAGGACTGACGCTCAGCAACGTGCCTGGAGTGATGACAGGGGAGAGCAACCTTAATCAATGCTTGGCCCCCAGAAGTTGGATGTAATGCTGAGGAAAGGAAGAAAGGGAAACCAAATTATTGAGACCGGCAGAACGAGGGTTTGGATACAAATTAAGGTCAGATATTTTTTAAGTGTGTGGTCTGCGACTCACGTTTATTATAAAAGACTGTAAATTTTAAGCATAAATTATACTTCGCAATGTAAGTAAAACCTAATTCCCTATACGCAAACGTATTTGTTGCCAATGACAGCAACAAGCACTAGTTTTGTACATGTCCTCAATATTGATACGTAAATGACGTCAATAACAAATCCCTCAAGAAAAAAAAAATCCCTGCCCAACAATGTCTTTGCTCCCCATCCAGGCATTGCCATATTTGTTACCTTAATTCTAGCCTCTCCTTCTCTAGGCAGTTTGGCCTGGATTCTTGGCCTTTCACCACTCAGTCTGTTAGCTGATGTTGCAGTTGGGTATTCTACACACTGAAACCAATGTTCCTGGATCGACCACGCCTGATTTCACTGCCCTGCTTTGGCTGAAATTCTTTTGATACGGTTTGGCCAAAATCGCATCATGAATTGTAATCTCCATAACCCCCATAATCCCCATGCGTCAAGAGCAGGCCCAGGTGGAAGTAACTGGATCATGGGGGGCAGTTTCCCCTATGCTGTTCTCATGATAGTGAGTGAGTTCTCATGAGATCTGATGTTTATAAGGGCTCTTTCCCCTTTGCTCAACACTCTTCCCTCTTGCCACCTTGTGAAGAAGGTGCCCTGATTTCCCTTCACCTTCTGCCATGATTGTAAGTTTCCTGAAGCCTCCCCAGCCATGCGGAACTGTGAGTCAATTAAGCCTCTTTCCTTTATAAATTCCCCAGTCTCAGGCAGTTCTTTATAGCAGTATGAACACAGACTAATACATCTTTGAGCTTTATTTTTGGACAATTGGTTATAGCATCTACCAGCCCAAACTCATGCCCATCCCTCAACCCAGCCCAGATCCCTGCCACAAGATGGTCTGTAGGATTCAGACACAGAAGAACTGTAGGAAGCCACCAGCCTCCCCCAACCCCCCAAAAATAGACATGCAAAGAGAACAAGGCAAAAGGGCAATAAGACCCTAAAGAAGAGAAGGTACAACTGTGAAGCATGAGACGAGATTTCCACATTTCACACCAAAATCAATGAACATATCATGGTTGCCAAGGTACAAACACGTGTTTATTCAGAGCAGGCAACATAAGTAATTTTCAGTTTCAAAACAATGAAAAGAATTGATATGAATAATACATTTTTATCTATGCCAATATTTTAAAACTAAGCAGCAATAAGTTATTTATACAAATCTGTTTCACATTATGTTCTAGTATGAGTGTTTTTGTAGAAATCCCATTTGAAGTGTGAAATTGTTTATGCTACTGATACAAATTCAAAACAATCCACCATCTATGGATTTACCATAGTAATGGATTTTTAAACAGGTTTATTATAGAATCACTGTGGAAGAGAGAGCCCACAGATGTAGCACAAGTGTGATTCTCTTCATGACATTCCCCAAGGATATTTCTCTTGCAGAGATTTAAAGTCTGTGAGCAATAGAGACACCCTAAGGAGATACACGTTCAGCCATAGAAAAGAAGGAACTCAAGCTCAAAGCTAAAATGTAGGAAATGTAGACCAATTTCTTTGCTTCAACTCTGTTGGCTTCAAAAATTTCCAGAATAACAACGGAAATGAAAAGGAAATCTATTGGCAGCTTGAACACAAGAAAAAGAATTTAGAATTCTAAGCTGTTGACTCCAGCGGTATTTCCAAATCACTACCAGAATCACAAAACATTAAATGTTGCAAGGCATGTCATGTCTAGATGTCCTAGATGTACTCTCCCCAGTTGCTGGGACTCACCACCTTGCCACAATGGTGAAGTTTTATGTGTCCCGTGGTCCTGAGCACATCAACATATGCTTTCACAGAGCAGGGAGGCCGGGGCTTTTATGTGCCTGAAAGATACTGCAGCCATGGTATGGAGTAGCAGGCAGACCATGCCCCATACAACAGCCTGCCCCGGCGGCTCCCTGCTAAACAGGGCCTGCCTTCTTCTGGATGAGGTCCACAGTGCGGCCACCATGCCCTCGAATATGCATTTTAGCTGCAGCCGAGGTTCTTCTTAGCGCCCAACCCACAGAGGCTGGTGACCTTCTCTTTGACTCCCACAGCAGTGGCTGCTACCACTGCCACTGAGACCCCTGACACCCCAGGGCCAGGGAGGGAGTGAAGAAATCAGGCACCTTAACACGCACCTAACAGCAAAATCTGGTGCTGCTTCAATAGGAGGGAAGTGCCAGCAAGCCACATGCCCCCAGCCGCCATCCTCCATTGCTCCAGCTGAAGGGCCTGCCTTCCCCAGTGAAAAGCCCACAGCCCAGCCACCCTGCTCCCACACAGCCATTCCAGCTGCCACTCAGAGCCCTTTTGAGATTCCAGCCCCACAAGCCTACGATCTGCCTTGGGGCTCCCACTGCCTTCGCGTCAGCTCCGGCCTGGGTGTTCTGTCTGCCCCTGCCTGAGAGTTCTGCTTGATGACCTCCAGACCAGCCCACCCCTCCTCTCTATTGGCCAGCACCTGAATGCTGGGGACCTGAGAAGAAGCCCATTGGCCCAGTCTTAGTCCCAGTTCAGTCCCTTCAGGACTCGTACACACCATCCAGTGGGCCATTTAGGGGTCTGTGGGTTGAGGCTTTACCTAGCCTCATCCACTACTGTGGGCACCTGACCACTCCCCACCAGCCAGTACCACCACAGCTGACACTCACTTGCACATGCTGAAAAGTGGAGCCCCTCCTCCTCTCTACACAAAGCAGTAGCATTACCACATTGGAGAACCGGTAGGCCACAAAGCTGTCTATAGCAGGCTGAGTGAGGAGCTTCCACCCAGAAACCACTCCTACAAAGAACCACAATACTGACATCTTTCATGGCTGCCAGCTACACTGTGGCTTAGAGACAGACAAGAGTGCATCTCTGAACTGAGAGTCATGAGCCCCAGGACAGAGTGTGACAGGGAAACAGATGGTATTCCTGCCTATCTAGGACATGGAGCCAGTGCCTCCCTCCTCACCCCTTGCAGGGACATTGGTGTGTTCCACTGGAGCTCCCCCAGCCCCTCCTATCAGAGCTGGTACCCATGCTCATCATTAAGGTATTTGTGGGCAAGCCAGGTACTCAAGCTGTGGTCAAGCTGTGCCCAGCTGTGTCCCCCTCTCACCCCACCACTGAACAGGAAGTTCAGGGCACTGGAAATTTGACTGTCCAATCCATCACTTGAAAAAAACAGAAAGCATCTTACAATAAACAAAGGTCAAGTACATACCCGTCTGCTATTGCCACAGCCGGCTCTTACCTTGAAGCACATCCTATTGGCCTGTACCTCAAACTGCAGAACCCAATAGAACTCAATAGAAAACATGACAACAGAAGTTCACAGGGTGATAAAAGCAAAGCCAAAAGACCGTATTCAACCTTCTGTATAGTCACAACCTTGAGGTGGGGGGACATCCCACACAAACAAAAGTAAATTCAAAAATAAGCAGTAGTAGCTTCTATAGATGAGAAGGAACCAGCACAAGAACTCCAGTACCAGAAAGAAACAGAGTGTTGTGACCACCCCAGCAGATCATACTCTCTCTCTTGCAATGAATCATAACCAAAATGAAAATTTTCAAATGACAGATAAATAATTCAAAATATGGATTGTAACAAAGTTCAATGAGATCCAAGAGAAAGTTGAAAATCAACACAAAGAAACCAGAAAAACACAGTTCAGGAAATGAGAGAAATATTAAAACAATGACAACAAACAAGTAAAGAGAATGTATTAGTCAGGGTTCTTAAGAGGGACAGAACTAATTGAATTGATATATATATATATATATATATATATATATATATATATATATATAAAGGGGAGTTTATTAGTTGTTAACTCACATGATCTCAAGGTCCTACAATAAGCCATCTGCAGGCTGAGAAGCAAGTAGAGCCAGTTTGAGTTCCAAAACTGAAGAACGTGGAGTCTGATGTTCTCAGGCAGAAAGTATCCAGCACATGAGAAAGATGTAGGATGGGAGGCTAGGCCAGTCAAGTATTTTCAGGTTTTTCTGCCTGCTTTATAGTCCAGCTGTGCCAGCAGCTGATTACATGGTACCTACCCAGATTAAGAGTGGGTCTGCCTTTCAGATCAAATTCACACATAACAATATTAACCCTAAATGTAAATGGGCTAAATGCCCCAATCAAAAGACATAGACTGGCAAACTGGATAAAAAGCCAAAACCCATCGGTGTGCCATATCCAGGAAACCCATCTCACATGCAAAGATACACAAAGGCTCAAAATAAAGGGATGGAGGAAGATTTACCAAGCAAATGGAGAGCAAAAAAAAAGCAGGAGTTCCAATTCTCATCTCTGATAAAATAGACTTTAAACCGACAAAGATCAAAAGAGACAAAGAAGGACATTACATAATAGTAAAAGGATCAATGCAACAAGAAGAGCTAACGATCCTAAATATATACGCACCCAATACAGGAGCACCCAGATACATAAGGCAAGTTCTTAATGACTTAAAAAGAGACTTAGACTCTCACACAATAATAGTGGGAGACTTGAACACCCCATTGTCAATATTAGACAGGTCAACAAGACAGAAAATTAACAAGGATATCCAGGACTTGAACTCAGACCTGGATCAAGCAAACCTAATAGACATTTACAGAACTCTCCTCCCCAAATCCACAGAATATACATTCTTCTCAGCACCACATCACACCTACTCTGAAATTGACCACATAATTGGAAGTAAATCACTCCTCAGCAAATGCAAAAGAACGGAAATCATAACAAACAGTCTCTCAGACCACAGTGCAATCAAGTTAGAACTCAGAATTCAGAAACTAACTCAGAACCGCACAGCTTCATGGAAA
>PVKV010019249.1:6881-42814 GCA_004027835.1 Alouatta palliata
TTTTTTTTTTTTTTTTTTGAGACGGAGTTTCACTCTTGTTACCCAGGCTGGACTGCAATGGCACGATCTTGGCTCACCGCAACCTCCGCCTCCTGGGTTCAAGCATTTCTCCTGCCTCAGCCTCCCGAGTAGCTGGGATTACAGGCACGTGCCACCATGCCCAGCTAATTTTTTTTTTGTATTTTTAGTAGAGACGGGGTTTCACTATGTTGACCAGGATGGTCTCAATCTCTTGACCTTGTGATCCACCTGCCTCGGCCTCCCAAAGTGCTGGGATTACAGGCTTGAGCCACCGCGCCTGGCCGGTGAGCTTTATTTCATGTTTGTTGGCCTCATAAATGTCTTCTTTTGAGAAGTGTCTGTTCATATCCTTCACCCACTTTTTGATGGTGTTTTTTTGCTTTTTTTCTTGTAAATTTGTTTAAGTTCCTTGTAGATTCTGGATATTAGCCCTTTGTCAGATTGGTAGATTGTGAAAATTTTCTCCCATTGTGTATGTCGCCTATTCACTGTGACGTTAGTTTCTTTTGCTATGCAGAAAGTTCTGGAGTTTAATTAGATCCTATTTGTGTATTTTTGGCTTTTGTTGTCATTGCTTTTGGTGTTTTGGTCATAAAGTCTTTGCCCATACCTATGTCCTGTATTTTAATTATACCTGTAAAAATCTTTTCCCCAAGTAAAGTTACATTTGCGGTTCTGACGGTAAGGATGAGAACAGAACTTTTTGGAGGCTATTATTCAACCCATATATAAAGATTCATTTCTATTATGTAAATGAACATTTTCAGCAGTGCTACTCAAAATCTAACTCTCAGGTGGCTGCCAAATTCATGAACTCTTCGTTACTGGTCCACGATGCAATAAAGAATTTGCCCCAGAATGTAAATCAATTTCATTACAAAGTACACTGCTAGACTCAGCTTACACTGTTTTGGAAAGACTTTTTTGATGAAGAAAACAGTGCATTGGTCTATTTTCTAGGGCAAGCTCCTTTTTTCACCATGGACAAGCACTTTTTAAGTTGTACAGGTTTAAAATATAATGACCGAATTGATGTTAGGTTACTGTGTCTGATATAGTCCTATTGAAACATGAGTCCAATATCATCACTGTGGAAAGATTTTGGCAGTTGAGAATGGGGCAGGTAGATAAGATGCTTGATCATCACAAAAATCACTCACTGACTTATTAGTCCAAAGGGCAAGTAATGTGATGGAGCAATGTGATGAAATTAAAATGGAGAAAAATCAACATCCAAGTGTTCGGTAACGTGCTATCGCCTAAACATGCATGTATCTGTTTTGCCTTTGTTTGCATGTTTTGCATAAATAGTAAATATAATATCCATAAATAGTAAATATAATATGCAATACAGTTTGTATACTTAATTTTTATTGTTATTGCATAAAACATATGCTGTTAGAATCTCAGCCACTGGCTTTTCACCTCACCTATAAAACTGATGTCTGTCACCATCATGGCATTATTTGTAAGCACCATTGGCAGGACGTTTCAAATTCAAAGGTATCTCCGTTGGCTAAGAAAATTTAATTTGTCCTCAGTGTGTGCAAAGCCTTCCTCCCTTGCATTATTTTGAAAGCTGACATGTTTCTCAAAGTTTTATAGCTAAGACAATTGCCAGCAACTGCAGAAGTATTTCTCCATGTGATGTCATATTTGCTATTCTGTATCAATCATCAGTTTTATTTCCAAGCATCTATTGCTTTTGCTAAACAAAATGACTCAGAGATATCTCTGTTCAATTGTTTCTCCTGCTTCACTCATTTATGTTGCGCATTTCTATATTTATCTTATGACATATTGTTTTTATATTGAAAGTTAAGAGCAAAAAATATTATTTCCCAAGGATAAAAGGGCCTAAATAAATTTCCCTCAACTATATTCTGAGAGTAACATTAAGTGTGACATCTAGCCTTATTGCACTGCTAAACTACCATTTGTTGAATGGAGAAATTAAGATGTTAATGTCAGTCTAAATCACAAAATTAAAGTATTTGGTCATCACAGTCCATTCAAAATCGCCACTTGAGTATGTAGTATATAGCATGTACTTGTAAAAATCCCAACATATTTTATAAATAATTTCCACTTTTTTTCTCTGTCCCTAGAGAACAGTTTTAAGCAAAGCATTTCCATATGGAAAGAGTGAGGAGATTTAACCGGCTGTATAGCATCACTCATGAATAGCATTTAAGTCTCAAGAGCATACCTGGGACGTGAAGATTAGGGTATATACAAGCATTTCATTACCATGTGTGTTCATATGTTGTCAGGCCAGGAAATTCCACAAACACAATTGTAAACAACCCCCAAAGCCATGTAATCAAGCCTGCCATTACACAGTCTTATTGGACCATGGATATTTCACTATAACGCTAAAAGGGAAATCAACACAGTAGCATCCTGGGCAGTTACTTACATGACAGTCAGGGCCAAACATGTACTTCAACATTAATATTTTCACAAGGTGAAAAGAATAGCCTGGCAAAGATAATCATTTTTATCATCAGTAATACAATAATCATTCCTAGATTATTGAAATCGGAAGGAATGTGCTTCCCTTCTACGGCTTTCCGTGAACTCAAAGGCAGGCAGTGGTTTGTAGGTCTGAGTGCACAGGTGGTATGAGGTACCTGATGAGCTTTAACAATGCCGTATTCTCAGGCTCCATGCCCACCTAAATTTGAATTCATTTGTTTCAACTCTTTCGAAGCTCCCAGGTTATTCGAATGTGTTAGTAGTTTGGAGAACCAAAGACTTGTTCAGGAGCAGTGATAACTAAATTCTAGCATATGAGCATCACCTGAGAACTTCATAAAGCACATATGCTGGTCCCAAAGTTTCAAAGGTTTTCATAGAGTATGGCAAAGTAGAGGTTCCATAACCACATTTTGTTTTTTTTTGGTAAGTAACCCAGGAGATACTACGCCCATGGTCCACATATTTGTCCAGTTCGGTATAAATGAGGCAGAATCCTTAGGGAGATGTTCTACCAATTCAAATACTACTTTATATAACAATGTTTCTCAAAGGAGTTTAACCACCTTGGCTAATATAATCACATTCATGCCCAGTTTCCATTTATGGTTGGGAAACATATGAAAACCCAAATTTTATAAGTGAAAAAACCTAGCCACAGAGTGTTAAAATGGCTTCCCATGTCACACCTAGGATTAATTCTGGTTTATTGTTTGATCAGTCTGCCTAAAGCATCTCAAAGATACTTAAAAACTTGAGTAACATTCTTAAAAGCATATTGAAACACCTAAAGTTTCAGACTAAGTAATATCCAAAGAAGGTTATAATTGTCTAGTCTGGGATCAAAAACTGCGGATAAAATAGTTAACCTAATATGGTACTGAAAGATGTGTTAACATAAAAACTTTACACCTCTTCAAGAGGTAGAATATCTAATGGTTGAGATCATAGGCTCAGGACTCAGACTACAGGGTGAATCCTGGCTCTGCCACTCACCAGCTCTATGATTCCAGGCAAGTCAGTTAATCTCTCAGTGTCTCAGTTTCCTTATTTGTCACGTAGTTATAATTCCTACCATAGGTAGTTCCTATCTAGGATTTTTGCAAAGGTAAGTAGATTATTTTCTGTAAACTGTTGGAACAGTGGCTGACATGACATTATGTGCTATACGGTTGTGAGTACTGTATATTTGGCTTTTACTATTTAACAGACAGTAATGGATATTTGTAGGATCTATATTTGGATGAAGTGCCGTGATCAAAGCCACATGGGTAAAGTTACAGTTTTGAGTTAAATTTATCAAATTCTCAGTTGTATTTGATCGTAATGTACATTGAAACTATCTTTCCATTTAACGAAATGCATTGAAATTGCATATTAGAAATTTATTCCTCAAATGGTTGAGGCATTGGTTTCTGATGGTAGAATATCTGCCTTACTCCTCCAAAAAAGGAAAAGGAGGAAAACAAAACAAAACAAAAGAAAAAACCTCTTTTTAGTTATGTAGCAAGATTTAAGAGTAAAGCCTAACAGATGTAAAAACAAAGATCCAATCTCCACCAAAGGAAAAAGAAATATTTTCAGGCCCATTGGTAAAAGCTTGGGGTTCTGAGCTGAATTTTGTGCGATTACTCTGTTTGCGGTAACTTCAGACACATGAAGTGTGGGTTCTAGGAGGGAAGCCTATTTTTGGAGATGTGTTCTTTACGTAGTTCCAAAGAGGAAAATGGGTCAATCATTTTAGCCACCTTCCTCCATCCAGTCCTAAAAGCTATAGTGACATTCCTCATCAGCAGGGACACCCAAGAGCATCCATTCATTTCTACAAACTGCAGTAAAAGACTCTAATGACATCAGATGGCAGCCTCAGAGAGTAGAAACAGTCAATGTAATGAGCAGTTTTGAAATGATGACAATTATGGTCCTATGAGTCTGAGAAGAAAGGTTTTAGAGCCTATTTTTAGTCTCATCTAATGGTCATCGCTTTAAGCAGCTACACTGGACCACCAGGTATGGCTTATTGGGCCTGGTTTTACAGTCTTCTTTTTCTTATTTTCTCTTCATCTTAAGTCACTCAACTATACAGTAAATTTTTAAAGTGTGTGTATTATGGATGTGTACATGTGTGTCACTCTGGAATAAAGCACAGTATAAAATATATACAAAGGAACAAAAATATTGTTAAGAGGAGTGAAACAGTATAATTCTGGCAATAGTATCTGGACATGAAATATCTTGTTGCTATATTTTATTCTCTTGATAGTTTGATGATTTGCCCTGTAATAGTGAAACTAATTTAGAAAAGACATATTTGGAGTTGCAGATTTCAGAGGTGACATTATTTTTTTACCCACAGATAATTCTTTCCTTGTTGAGATGGGGAATAAATACTGTTACCTGCTGTTCTCATAGGGTAAATAATTTATATTTTCTTCTCCACAAAAAGGAAGTTTAGTTTTGGCTCAGTGTTGGCTATTTTATTTACTTTTGTTTTTGTTATTGTAGTTGTTTTATGAGAACAATAAGGATTTGTAGCATCAGCTTAATAAAATTACTTCCTGAACGTTGAGTTGGCAAAAGAAGCCAGAACTCTGTATATTTAGGAACAAGCAGCACGTACGTCATTAATTGTGATCATTTCTTTCCATTCATTTCAAATTCTGCTTGTATGTTGCCAAGTGTTTTAAACTTCCGAGTGTTTACTGCATGGGTTGATAAAAACACTAGCTGGTCTAACATTACTTGTAATACTAATAAATGTTTTAAAGTAATGTTGTATTCATCCTTTAAATAAAAATAAAAAGCAAAGGCAAATAGAAACCCACTCTGCCATTTTTAGAGTATTGTCCATTTCTTTTCCCTTCTTTCCTGTTTTCCTTTTGCTGTATCTGTGTTCATGTTCACCAACCGCTGGCTTCTTTTACTTGTCCTCTGTCCAAAAGACGATGTATGGAAAGAAACATTTAAAAAGGAATACTTTTAAGCTTAGGAAATATCTGTTTCAATTCTAATCCTCAAGTTCTATTAAAAAAGAAATGGATTTTCTGTAGGAACAGGGGACGTTAATGATAAACATTGATACACGTTTTAACTTAAACACACTACTTATTATCGATGACCTCTAAAGTCTAACTATGGTTTTATTTGCAGAGCAAAGCATTCTCTAACCCCGGTCAGCTCCTCCCATAGGGGTTGTATGGCCACTTGGTGGCGATGTTGTAGAGGGGATTCAGTGGTGGGTTGGGGGTTAGAAAACCTGAGGCCTTTTCCAATTCCTGGGCTAGCATCATGATTTACCAAATCACAGCCCTATAGTTATGTCTTAATTATTTAGAGGGCCTCGTAGCACAGTGACTGGCTCAAATTTCCAACGTTAGAGTGATAAAACATGTTACGTATACTTACTTTTAACAAAAATAGCTGCCATACAAATGTACCAAAAGTTAGCAGAATTAAATATTTTAGTTATTTTTTCAAAGTAACTATAAAGCACATGAAATGAAAAATAAATGTTTGAATCAAAATATAAATCTAAAAACAAAAACAAAACTGAGTTCGTCTCAAATAAACAAAGGTTATGACATACCAAATCCCACGAGGTCTGGATCTAATTTACCAACACAGCTTTGTATGGTATTCAGTTTTCCTCATGAACATTATTGAAGCCAAAGTGAACTCCTTTTCCCCTGAAGATTCCATATCTTTTAACGCTTCCATTTTTATGTTTATGTTGCTTCCTCTAGCCAGAATACCTTCCCACCATAGTCCCCCAAACTGCTAGGAGTCTCTCTTTCTTTAGATAGCTATGCCTAGTCTTCATCCTTTACTTACTCCTCATTAAAGTACCATTGCAAGGCTACTTTAATCAACTGCATGTGTGTCTGTTTTCCTAATAAAATATGAGTTTCTTAAGGAGAGGAACCATTTTCATCCTTTTTCTTGTGGATTTCTTGGTTTTCTTCCTTCTTTCTTCTCCTCTCCCTTACTCCATAACAATGACATGGCTATAGCAAATCTGAAATTGTGCAGGTATTGCAGGTATGATAAATACAATATGGTACCTAATCTTGTGATGTTTACAATCTAGCAGGAAAAACAGTCAAACAAATAAACAATCGTATGTATGTGCTTTGTTGGGGGACAAGCATATGGCAGGGTAATTCATGGTCTGGAAGTAATGATAAAAGTTAAATATGCTAGGTAATCACTGTGACACAACCATTTTTTAAAGAATTTTACATATTTTAACCTTTTAATCTTGATAACAATCCATGTAGTAGATGCAATTATTATGCTAATTTTACATGTGAGGATTTAGAGGCCTACAGAGATAAAAATTGTTTATTTTGACAAAAACAGCTGGATTTCAACTAAGGTGTTTGGCTCCAGAGTGTATATTTTTAGCCATTGTATGTAGGACCTTTCATTATCTATCTATCTATCTATCTATATTTATCTATCTATCTATCTACAGCAGAAATATGCATTGAAACAACTTCTATGAGATATAGGAAAATCAGTTTCTAATTAATAAATCATATTTTAATTAATAAGTTAGATTAAATAAAAATTTTATATACATACCATACTTTAAATCTGTATTCCATGTACTTATTTTTTGTCTGAATTATGCTTACGTTTTTATAATTCCAGTGAAAAGGCAAATTTTTACAAAACACACGCTATCTAAGTTTTTTCCTTCAATATCTAGCATGGTGCTGAAAATGCAAAAAGTTTACAATAGAGACTTAACTAGTAATTATTGTCTTTTCAATGTGATTTAAGCTTAACAAACCTTTTCTAATTCATTCTCTATTGAATTGTTTTTAACAAAGACTGTAAATCAAAATTATCTGTGATTTTTTTTTTACAATAAACATAATTAAGCTTAATGCCAAGATTCTCATTGGTAAGTACAGTCTTGGATCCAAATACTCAATTAAGAATAACTGGGTCTTTCTGCAAGAATTGGGGCTTGAGGAATCAGCTCAAGAAAATACTGACACTCTTGCTACTGCTATTACTGTGAATTATAATGTACTTTATCTCTGGCCTAGGAATTTCATATTTTCTGCCAGCATCTATGAAATCGTGGCTGGTTAACTTGTTAACTTGAAAGTAGGGTAAATCCTTCACAGTTATTGATATAACTTTTTCTGGGAGAGGCTCATCAGCAAGAAATGAACATGCACATCTGATTTTAATGTTAACAAGCCCCATATTGATATTTCATTTAGAATGTAAAGACTGGCTGATCTATAATTAGTCTACCTTCTGAGTTAGCATTTGACTCAAGGAAACCTCCTATCCTAACAACTCTATCATTCAATATTTGACATCGACAATCAATCTATGGAATAAGCATTCATGATCTTCAATCCTTGCTCATAATAGTTACCCAGCCCCCAGCTCCTTGTCCACCTTAACTCCTTTCTTGGACATCATGTCCAATTGTATCAGTCAGTTCTTACACTGCTATAAATAAATGCCCGAGACTAGATAATTTATAAAGAAAAGCCTGTGACTTACGGTTCCACAGGCTATACAGGAAGCATGATGCTCACCATCTCTTTGGCTTCTGGGGAGGACTCAGGAAATTTAACATCGTGGCGGAAGGCGAAGGAGAAGCAGGCACGTCTAAGCTGGTCAAGATAGGAGGAGAAGAGAGAGGGACGAGGTGCTACACACTTTTAAACAACCAGATCTCGTGAGAATTCTCGCATGAGAAAAACACCAAAGGGATGGCGCTAAAGCAGTTATGAAGGATTCAGCCCATGATCCAATTACCTCCCTCCAGGACCCACCTCCAACAGTGGGGGGTGACAACCGAACGTGAGATTTTGATGGGGATACAGAACCAAACCACATCACGCTGGTCCTCACAAGCTCCCTGCTAATGGCTCACATTCCACCTAAAACCTTCACAAAATACCTAAAAAATTTTATTTTCTCCTCATCTCTCGTTTTTTTTTTTTTTTTTTTTTTTTTTTGGTGGGGCAGGGGTGGGGGATTAAGGGTGGGAATTTGAGAGCGTTTATTATATAGTGATTTGCACAGTAGTTACTATTATGCTTTCTCTCTTTTTAAATTTTAATCTTTTTAAGAATAGAAACGCAATCTTACTCATTTTAATGCTCTCTATCTCCCGTGGCCTAGCATAGTGACTTGAATTTAATGATTAGTAACTTTTAAAAATTAATTATCATTATTATTATTTTTTAGAGAGAGAGTTTCACTCTGTCACCCAGATTGAAGTGCAGTGGCCTAATCATAGCTCACTGTTGCCTTGAACTCTGGGGCTCAATTGATCCTCCCACCTCAGCATCCTGAGTTACTGGGACCACAGATATGTGTCACTACACCTGGCTAATTTTTTTTATTTTTTATTTTTGTAGGGACAGGGTCTCTCTAGGTTTTCCAAGGTGGTCTTGAACTCCTGGTCTCAAGCGATCTTCCTGCCTTAGCCTTCCAAAATGTTGGGTTTATAGGCATGAGCCACAGTCAATTTTTTTGAATGAAAGAATTTTGAGTATATAATTAACATATATTTATTGCATGTTCACCAAGTGTATAATATGATTTCAATATAGACACTTTCTTACTTTTTATGTGCCAAAAAATAAGACTATTGGTTATATACCAAATTCAGTAGACAACAGTTTTGTCTACTTGAAACAGAATAAAGTTTCAATAGGTCTTTAATATAATGCCACATGTATATATTCAGTTTATTTATTTTAAAAGTTCCATGAGAAGTAAAATGAATGCATACACAAAACAGTTAACCAGACTAAATTATGTCTTATTAAAGATATGCTCTTAGGCTAAGGCTTTCAGTCAGTGACTCACAAATGTTTGTGTTTCATTAATCACCAGAGTTATTTGAAATCAGTGGTAGTTGCATGCATTAGGAACCCCTTGTTAAAGGCTTCAATATCAAATATATCAAAGAAGTACATAGTATATATATGAGAAGGGTATTCTTAGTGAGTTCCAGGCATTCTAACTTCATTATACACCTCCATGTCTATATGAGATCTTAGTTTTTCTGAATGTTACTCATGTTATTAGAGCTGGGACCCAAAACATCTGAATTCATGACTCTATCCCAAATGTAATATACTATGGATTTAGACAGTTCTGTAGATTAGTGGCTGAAGAAATAACACGTTGTCTTTTAGAGCTATGCTTACTAATTGTATCATCAAATATGAATTATGAAACTAAAACTGAAAAACACATTATTTCTTAAGGTTCATTAAAGCCTATTTTTGTTATGCCATGACAATATTTTCTTCTTATATAATACATAATTATATAACTTTATGTGATATGAAGGCTGTTCCACCTTCTTGGAACGTAAAGTAAATCAATAACAAAGAAGGTGATTCAAAAATTTACTGGACATTAAAACATCTTAGACTGGCCAGTCAGAGTGGTTTTCATACCTGTAATCCCAACACTTTGGGAAGCAGAGACAGGTGGATCAGTTGAGATCAGGAGTTCGAGACCAGACTGGCTAACATGGTGAAACCCCATCTGTACTAAAAATATAAATATTAGCTGGGTGCGGTGGCACACACCTGTAGGCCCAGTTACTCTGGAGGCTAAGGAATGAGAACGGCTTGAACCCGGGAGGCTGAGGTTACAGTGAGCCAAGATGATGCCATTGCACCCTAGCCTAGGTGGCAGAATGAGACTCAGTCTCAAAAAAATAAAAAACAAAACAGAATGAAACAAAATCCTTAGACTTAGGGAGACAAATGCTTGCAACAGAAATGGGATTTAAGTTTTAGTCTTAAGATCTGAATTTAAATCTTAGCTCCGTAGGCAATGTACAACCCATGAAAGATGTAATATTGTATGGCTTATATTTTGTGAAAAACAACTCTCTAGATTATGGGGATGATATTTAGGAGGGAGAAATGATTGCTGGCAAGAGAATAGTTTGATAGCTGTTAGATGTGAACAGGACAAGATATTTTATAAGTCGTAGGAAAAAAATTTCAAGAAATCTCAAAAAAGAAACAAAACTACAGATAAGAACGATTCTCAAGTTTCTGGTTCGACACCTGGTTGGATAGAGTTACTGCAATACTATCTAAATTTTCTCAAATTTGCAAATAGTAACACTTACATATAAAGAAAATCATAATAAATCACTATTGTCATGTGAAAGGAGAGCATAGTGGAGGGGACAGGATAGAAATAATATTTCCCTGAATATTACTTTTTATTCAGGATTGAATTTGGAATAATAAAGTATTTTAAATATTCAAAAACAAAATGGAATTGAAAAGAAAAATCTATTAAAAAAATTCCTATAAGTGAAAAGCTGACTGAACGAATGTATCTGTTTTTCCAGTTGTTGACATAATGCATAAAGGCAAAGACTCCAGGTAGGTTTTTTTTTTTTTCAGTTTATAAACAATAGAAATTTATTTTTCACAGTTCTGGAGGCAGGGAAGTTCAGGATCAGGCTGCAGTAGATTTGATGTCTGGTGAGGGCCTGCTTCCAGTTCATAGATGGCACGTTTTCACTGAGTCCTCACATGGTAGAAGGAACAAGTGCTAATTAGAACACTAATTTGGGATTTTATACTTAATAGAATGTATTCCAAAAGCAAATAAAAAACTTAAAAATGCATTCAGGAGACTTATTACCAGTTACAACATGGGTATTATTATTTTGAAAATATTCTGTGTATGTTGAGAATAAAGTAAATAAGTAACTACAGGTATATCAATATTGTTAGGAAACATAATTCGTATAAAACGAGAGATGTAATTGTAAAATCAAAATGTGGAAATACCAGCATGATCTCATAACCAACATTGTTTTTTAAGCTGAATCATTCCAAATTCTATATACTGACAAAAGTTCAGATTATGTTTCATAAAAACAATTTTCTACTAAAGAAATGAGGACTTCTGAGCAATAACTATGAATAATACAGGGTCCAGAATTATGTAAATAAATGGTCAAAGCAGATTGAGAGAGGTGGAAAGAAAAGAGTCTTAGACCTATTGGTTTTGAGTTCCTCTAGGACATGAAATTATTAGGAGTAGTGAGTGTTCTGATTTTTGGAGTGTAGGTATGATATTTAGTAAGTATTTGTTAAATTTCTGTAACTTTAAAGAACTGAATCAATGATCTTTAGGATACTGGCAGGTTTCAAAATTTATATTATTCAGTATTTTCCACTTAAAGGTAAGTGACTTTAAGTGAAGTGACTATATATATTTTTTTAATTTTTTTTTTATATAGGATTGTTAGCTCTTCTTGTTGCATTGATCCTTTTACTATTATGTAACGTCCTTCTTTGTCTCTTTTGATCTTTGTTGGTTTAAAGTCTATTTTATCAGAGATGAGAATTGCAACTCCTGGTTTTTTTCACTCTCCATTTGCTTGGTAAATCTTCTTCCATCCCTTTATTTTGAGCCTTTGTGTATCTTTGCATGTGAGATGGGTTTCTTGGATACAGCACACCGATGGGTTTTGGCTTTTTATGTGTGAAGTGACTATATTTAAGAAAACTCAGAGGTAGAATGCTGGTGCTTAATTAGAGGCACTGAAATAATCTCTCAAAATTAATGGGATACAGTCAATCCAGAGTCACTTTTCTGAATGAGTGATTTATATTTAGTGGGTCAAAAGAGTTTATTTAGTAAAACTGGTACTGTCCCCTCCCTTTTGCCATTTTTCTTAATTTATAATTAGTTTGAATTGCATGCTTTATTGTTTATTTTAGAGTTGTTTTATCATACTTAAAAATAAGCATGTCAAACTGTAAAAATAATTGTGTATTCCATTATTTTATATTCCACATCTAAAATGTGTATTAAAATTTCCTGAGTCCTTACAGTCAATTTCACTTCACCTTTAGCTTTTTTATTTAGACTTCCTTCCCAAGTATTTGTGATTCTTTTTATGAAAAAGTATTTCCTGACATCTGCCTTGAATTTCCTTTTTCCCCCAGTCCCATTCATGAAGTCTCATCTTGTTATCTTCTTTAAGTGGAAAATAGTCTGCTTGACATTATTTCTATCATGTTTAGTTCTGTGTATTTCTGTGAAATCTTTCTTAATTATATTCTTCCCAAGAGAGTGCTTAATCTTTTTTAGCCTGTCTTTATAGATTTTTACCAGTTGGCCCCAGGATAAACCCAATTGCTTTCTAAAGTAACTTTGATAGTTTGAAAGTCTAGGGTACTTTATTAAAAGAAGCCCCATTAAAACAATATTCACAAAATATCAAAACTAAATTTTCATGCTTTGGAAGAAATTTTCTTTTACAATAAGCAGAACATCCAAAGAACAAAACAAGTGGCATCGAATATAGCACAGTTGCTCGTACACTTTGATTTCACCTCCTTCCCTTTTGTTTATTACTTTTAGGACCTTGAGGGTTCACACTGAATGATGAAACAATATTTTTAAGTGTTCATTTTCCTTTAATGTTTTTATTTTATACCCAACAGAGCAGAAAGATCTAATATCTAGAAGGCATTAAAATTAAATTAATCTTTCTATTTAAGTTGTTTCTTGTATTTTTTAACCTCAGGTCAAAATGATGAAAGGGACAAGTTAAAAAAAAAAAGATACATTACAATAAAAAGGAAAATCAACTGCTACTCTCATTTAAATGAATAATTAAGATAATTCACAATGGAGTGAAATACAAGAGATAATGTATGTTTTATCAGTCAATATTATTCTACTAACACATAATGTGAATTAATGACTTCCTATATAAACAAGAAAAAAAGCTTAATTTTACTTTGTGTAGTGCTAAGTATTTTTATAATAGGATATTCCCAGTTAAATTGCTATTTTAAGTGAACAACACATTGAAGCAATATGCAGAGTACATATCAGTTGGCAATAGATCAAAGATTATCAGTCCATGTGTAGTTTTCTGTATAAACGGCAGAACAAGTACACTGAATAGAATTAATAATTTTCAAAATTTGAGCATCAAATATATTTTAATGAATGCTTTGTGTGAGTAGCTGTTATAATTGGTATGTAAATCAGTAAACTTTACCAATTATCTCTATTAATAATATCATTTGGCATTCAGTAGAATTTGTAATACTGGTCACACAGTCAAGCAAAGCAATTCTAGAAATTGGGAGCTTTTATATCCTTTCCAAGGAGAACTGAATTCAACTTAGAAATCTGATCACCTCAAAGGAGATTGTTGAAGTTATTTTGGATCTATAAGTTGTGCAGGGAAAAAGTAAAACTGGCTTTTAGACAACAACAAAAAACAGACTATTCACTAAATGCTTCTCTGCAAAATAGAGAATTTATGTTGCATGTTATGAAATAGCTTCTGAACACATGGATACATGAATGTCCTTGTTATCTCTGTGTAGGTAAAAAAATGAAACAGATCAATGCATTACATCATAAAGATATGTTTAACAGTTTTCTGTGCGTTTACTAAACAATTGTTAAAAAGTCTAACTAGATATTACTGAAGAGTACAATACAAAGCAAAGTTGTGGATCCTTTGGAGGTTGAAAAAGAAAGAACCATCCTTTTCCCAACTTAAATGTACAATAATTGGTTTTAAAACAAATCCATCAACTATTTGTTTGCATTATATAATACAAGTTTGTTTTGCTTTTTAAACAAATGGTCTATTAATTACTCTGAGCTATTTGCATCTTTTCAATACAGAATGTTATACGTTATAAATTTTACAGTAGCAAAGAGAATGTAAGCCACTTACTATTCTTTATTATAAATCTTATATTGAAATAAAAGGTATGAAAAGTAAACCTTTGGGCTGCGTCATTGCTCTATCAAGAAAAGAAACCAGACAAAAATAGTGCAGTGTCAAATATTACAAATGAAAAATAAATAAAGGGGAACTCTAGTCTTTCTGCATTTTCTTGAAGAATGGATTGCAATAATAACAATAGCTACCTGAGTAACCCTTTATACTTGTCAAGGGACCCTCTCTACTTCTGCTGCATTTTTTTCACTAATAATTAGTACATTCCTTCTGCCATAGTTGTAGTCAACTATACAATCTATTTACAAGATTTAACCCAAAGTCAGATAGTTTGCAAATGTAAATTTAAGTCTCTTAAAGTTCAGATTTCCCTTAGTATTGAGATAGGCACAAGATACTGTTTATAATTATTAAGCTTTCTATATGTGCTTTTGTTATTTTTAGTTTAAATTGAGCTGAATTTGGGCAGATAGCTATATATTTACTGTTTTTTATAATCAAAAATATAAATTGCTTATTTTTTCTACCTAGCTTTACCTTTTAAAAATCTGAAAACAACCTCTCAGCCCTGAAATTCACTCAAAAGACAATTTTAAAAAGAAAACTAGTTTTATAAGTTCTCGTGCCCTATCCTGTGAGTAAATTATTTTTCTTCTAGGAAAATAACTTGTTACTTGAAAATTATTTAGCGCTATTTCAGGTCAACCATTAAAAACATAAAACGGCAAGGCAAGGATGAAAACTTCAGTGATTAGTTTCTGAGTTGCTCTTCCAATGCTGAGCACTGTAAACCAGCGGTCCCTTCTGGAAGCATCAAATAAAAGTCAGCCCGAATGCAAGACAATTCAGCATAGACATATCCTTAAACAGTTAGAAATAAAAGCTGACAATATAAAGCTAGACTTTGGCTTCCTCCTTCCTATTCCTTATGTTTCTTTCCCAGATTATTATTCCATTAAACAATTTCTTTATCCCAATAAATCCTTTTAAACCCCAATTCTCTTCACACATCTTTCAAAGTGAACCAATCTGCTTTCTCAGGCAAGAATTTCTTTAGACTTCTATCATTGTTGACAATTCCTTTTATGCAATGTTTTCTGATTTTTTAATGCACGTCAGCCTCTTATTTTCAAGTAGCATATTAATATTTTAATGTGGCTTTTAAGTGCTCCAGAGTGAAATATATAAAAATTACGTTGTCATGATATGGAAAGGCATAACCTCAGAACTGTTTTTTAATGACAATTGAAATTTTGAAAAAATTATTTAACTTTTTTAACCCTCCTTATCTTCATATGTAGAGTAAGGCCTCCTTTACTGAGTATATGAAAACACTTTTTTAACTACTATTACTATGCGAATATTAATGATTCTTTTTCTTATCTTTCCTATATGCCTTCTCTCCAAACCAACCCTTAAAATTAGCATTGATTACAGGGAAGGTGTCAACTAAAAACAAACATGAAATTAATCTATTTTGTTTTCTCTTTTTCTTCCAAAACTAAGTTAATAATATTATATATGCATAGTGACCTTGTTTTGTAATCTTTCTACAATTATAACATTATCAAAATAGCAGCTGAGGTTTCTATGTAAAGTCAGCTTGACAGATGCATACTATTGTGGGAAAACGGCCAGAGTTATCAAAGTATCATGATACAATTTTGTAAGAGAATCCAGTTCCCTTTATTCTAGCTTTTATTCATCATGCATTTTCTCACATTAGCTAATTTCACAAGTGAATTCTCAATTATCAAAAGAAAGTTTACTGGACTATCATGCGTTTCCTTGTATACTCTTGATTTGCCTTGTTCAGTACCAATTATAAAATAGATTTTATAATCTGTAATGATAATAGTAGTGAAATACTAATACGTAGAGTCTTTTTTAATACAATAATAAAAAATTATTTTGATTCAATTTTATCATTAGTGACTAGAAACAAATAGAGACAAGATCGACTCTTCAAAACCTTTACTATATTTTTGGTCATTTTATTTTGGATGTGCTATTAAGATCTGGCTACACAATTGATTGCCGCATGTTGACCTTATAAACTATCAATTCAACTGACTATGAGGGCCACCTCTATTTTCCCTCTAAGAGTGTTATCACTCCAATGAAGAAGTTCTGACTCACTCTCTTGGCTGAGACTCAAACATAAATATATTTAATCAGGTAAAATTATAAAATGGTTTATGAATGCACTAAATATACCAGAGAGTATATCTGAGGCTAGTGAATATAAATCAGGGATAATTTTAACATCTCCTTAGGATAGCCAATTTCAACAGATGCCCAAAGGATTTCATGGTGCTTTTGGCACTCAGAGCACCTTGAGATTTGTGAAGGACCAGTAACCTTGTCTTGCAACCTGATTTGAATGTTCTTTCCGTTTCTTGTTCTTAAGGAAATTTGGCTGTTGATTGAGGAAAATTCCCCTGCAGTTTCTCAGGTGGAGTTTTGTTTTGTTTTGTTTTGTTTTTGTTTTCTTCTCTCTTCCTCTCACAGGTTACCTCAGGACCTAGGGATGAGTGATATCCTTTTTGTTTTCATTCGCTCTTTTTCAAAGAAGTTCTACATTTTCTTCCTCAGATACTCAGTTTTTCTAAAGTACAAGCTGTAAGACTAAACTCTTTTTATTGAAGTCATCTACTTATATCCATGTCAGTTTCCACCTTCACACCACGTTTATTCAAAGCTTTCATGTCTAGATCACTCTGTTCCTTTTCATCACTACTCTTACCTTGATTTTGGTGTCTTCTGTAAGTATGTAATTATTTCACCAGTACATTGACCCCTCTGTTATCTGTCTTCCGCTCCACCTTTTTTTTTTCACCATTCCCAAGGACTAACTCAAAAACTCCAAATATTTTCATTTACAATAATTATATTGCAGCTCATATCTCAAATTTAGCCATTCTACTCTAATGACCTACTGCCAGCTCACTTACACTTTTAAAGCATTTGACAATTTTTCTGCCTTCAGTAAGAACGCAGAATTCATTGATCTCACTATCTTTTCACTGTGGAAATTCCTTTCTGTTTTATGCAGCTAATATACTGTGATATGCTACTAAAATATTGTGATGGAAAACAACTTTTGCTGCTGTGCTCTTCCTTTCCTTCCACTCCATGCTCTGTATCTCTCCACAGAAAATTCCCAATCCTATTTTAAAGAACGTTTATAGTTATGCAAAGTGCCTACTGAAAGTGGAAATTCTTGATGCAGGAGAAAGAGTGAAAGTTTCAGGAACAAATTCTTAGAATAGGTCTGAGGTGACAGAAAAGAGAATCTGGTGCACAAGTGAGCAGTTGGCCCAATACGTTATAAACAGTTCATCAGTTAAAGCAGGTATCTTTAGCTAGTGAATGTAAATTAAGGAAAATATGAGCAAAGGTGTTGTGGTCATATTCACAGAATGGTTATAACAATGCGCCATGGAATCTAAATTAAGAAGTTAAGTGAGAACATGAAGTGAGATATGGTGAGTAAATACGTGAGCTGTAGATCCAGGTGAGTTGAAAAATGTTTAGGGTAAGAGCTTTATAGTTGTCATACTAGGAGGATGAGAGTCAAATAATCGGATGACAATGTCAAGGAACTGGATGCATGAAAACAAAATTTTGATGATGGTGAAGTCATTATTAATAAGGTCTAGGTACAATCACAATAGATAATTTGTGAATGAACACATTCATGTTGATTAAAAAACTTGCTTTATGAGAGTTTTCTTCTATAAGAAATAATGTAATAAGTTACAGGCTGTTTTAAAACCAGATCAAAATTATTTCTTAAAATGTAAAGGTACCCTTAAGTTTAGTCATCTACTAACCTAGATTCTAGAATAACCAGTCTGCACTTACAATATCCTCAATTCTTTTTCTTAAGCCATGAGAATCTGAACAAACCAGTATGAGCTTTTCCTAGAAAATATGCTTATATTGTAAATAAATACATACACAAAATTTCAGAGCATTCATATTCCTTCTGAAATTTAGCATGAGATCTCTTGAAGATAAATGTTTATTTGGAAGCGTTTAGGGTCAGATTTTTCATAGGTTTTAACTGCTGATGAACCTGCCATTTTGAATTGTAAGCATCGCTTGTAAGATGACAAAGGCACTCTAGTGGTAAAAACCATCACATTAGCTAAATTGCTACACTTAAGCCATCTTTTACTGATGAAAAATCTCCATAAATAGAGACAGGTGCATACTAAAACACATTTTTCTTCTCTGCTCCGTATCATGGGATTCCAAACTAAACTGAACCGTTGAACATACCAAATACCACTGTCATATCCACGAAGGTTCATTTTGCCTAACTAAAGAGATTTGGAATCTTTATACTTCAAGTCCAAGGTATATATTTTCTTTACTTCTAGGTTAAGCTTTCCATGAGTCCTTCTCTATCTTCTGTGGCTTTTAAAGCAGGCCACTCACTTAAAAATGCTCTAGGTTATGACCTAAGATATCTACTTTTTAGTACTAAGTCTTTCATTGTGGGGTATGTTTCTGTGTGTGTGTGATGTGGGCGACTTAATACATTCTGATTTCTTTATTTATAGCTATCATGTGAATGTTTTTCCTTTCTGAAACTCATGTTGAAACTTAATCCCTAACGTAAGTGTCTTAATAGTTGGGGCTTTTGAGATACAACTGAGTCTTGAGGACTCTGCCCTAATGAACTGATTAATCTATTCATGGATTAATGTGTTATCATGGGAGTGGGTTAGTTATCTTGAGAATGAGTCCTTTGTAAAACACAACTTGGCTCTCTTTCTTGTGCCTCTCTTGTGCTATGATGGCTTCCATTATGTTACAAGGCAGCATGAGACCATCACCAGAAAGTGACCAGATGCAGCCTCTTGACCTTAGACTTTCCAGCTTCCAGAACTATAAGAAATGAATTTCTTTTATTTATAAGTTATTTATATTATAAAATGTGAGAATATTATAATGACACTCATATTGATAATCCCAACCATTTCAATAAATAATCTACCACCAGAAATGGATAATTTGCAAATGATCTAGCACAGTCTACTTCTGAAATTGTATGTGACTACATTAAGAAATCAAATACAATAAATCTGTGAATACATTTATTAGGTACTTATGATGGATTAAATGCTATACTTTGTAGATGGGGTTATAAAGACAGAAAAAAAATCCATGTCCTTAAGAAAAATATGGTCTATTTGAAAATGAGAAACTAAATATAAAATTTACGTTTTAAAATTTATTAATAAAGATATTTTAGAAAACTGCTTTTAATTTAATTATATAGATTATAAATGTCATACTAGATTGTGAGAAGAAATTCCTTTAGGTTATCTTAGTTCTACTAAATCTATTAATTTATTACTTTAAATTGTTTTAATTGAGCACCTATTATATGTTAGAAATTTTGCTAGCCTTATGTGAAAAATCAAAAGTGAGTAAGACACACATTGTCCAGAACAGTGAAAAATCTGAGATTGTTACCCACTTTGCAAGTTAACACGTCAGCTTCGCAGTTTCGTGGATGTGGCGAAGGATGAGACTCCTGGTCTAAGATAAAGGTCTTTATACTTATGGCACATCAAGAAGTAGGAGCTTCAACCTACTTGCCCTTTGTGATGGAGGAAGATATCTTTTATACTGCTCAGTGAGCAACCCTGCCCTCAAGTTTTCAGAGAAATACTAGTATTCCAAGGCTGTTTGCCATATTGCCATTCAGGATAAGCTAGTCCAAAACAAAAACCGTCAGAACCTGTATTAGTTCTCTGTTTCTATGCAACAATTCACCACACATTTAGTGGATTAAACAATGTATTTAAAATTTCCTAGTTCCTGTGAGTCAGCAGTCTGGGCATGATAACAGAGTCCTCTGTTTTTAATCTTATGAGGCCAAATTTAAGACATCAGCTAGGTTGAGTTCTTTTCTAGAGCTCAGAAACTTCTTCCAGTCTCAGTTGGTTATTAGAAGAATTTAGGTTCTGGTGATTGCAGAAATGGGAACTCCCTTTTCTTGCTGTTTTTTCATCTGGGAGTCATACTCAGCTCCTAAAAGTTACCTATAGCTCTTTGCTGTATTGCTCTCTCAAAGGCCTTTTCACAATATGGCAGCTTATTTCTTTTTAAAGCCAGCAGGAGAGTCTCTCACTGCAGTCTTCTGAAACCGAGTCCTATACAAAACCACGGGAGTAACTAGCTCATCATCTCTGCCATGTAACGTAAGTTAATAAAGGGATTGACTATTCCATACTTTTGCCATATTCTGTTGGCTAGAAGGATGTCAAAAGTTTCTTTCATCCTTAGCAGGAGGAGATTATATTGGAGTGTCAGTCATTGGAGGTTACATTACGATGCTTCTGATCACCAGACATGCAGAAAAATGAGAGACAGATGGAAAATTATCTCCTGAAAGACATAAGCTTTGATAAAGGGAAGCTTATGTTTTATAGATCTTCCCAGACTTTCTACACATAGATTATATACATTTATAAGTAAACACATATGTAAATTTAGTAATTAAGGGTGGTGATAAGTGATAAGAAATAAACAGAGAGTGTGATAGAATAATAGTAGCATTATTTTGGAGATATAAGAGATTCTTTGAGAATGTTACACTTTAGATAAATATTGAATTGGAAGAGGATTGACATTGGAATAGTACACAGAAAAGAGAAAGAAAATTACAAGATTTCAAGGGGGCTCACGGTGAGTACTCAAGTTAAACTGAAGCATAACCATTAAAATGATGAGAAGTTACAATAAGGACGAGGGTGCTTCTAAATGACAGAACGAAAAGTTTAATTTTATTGTACAGGCAGCAAGAGAGTTAGGGAAGCTGGAATGGAGAGAGGAAGTGTGATTAAGAGAATGAAATTTAAATATTTACACATAAGCTCTGTTTTGTAGGGTAGTAAGTTAACCAAGTGGAAAATATTCTGCAAGTAATTAGAAATGGGTGTTGGGAACTCTGAAAGAAAGAAAAATGTAGATTTGAACACTAGGTGAAGAGTGGAGTTTTCTGATTTCATGGGATTGGTGGAGCTACAGAGAGAAATACATAAAGAGAGAGAAATAGAAAGCTATCGGCTAAACTGCTGACCACAGGAGGAAGATGAGTAAGCAGAACTGATGAGGGTACCAGGAGGACCAGGATAATGTGGCATAAAACAAGAAAACAAATGAAAAAAATAAAATATTTGGAGAATCTCTGATTTTTGTAAAGCATTTTTTGAGTTTAGAACTTTTTTCTTGTATACATTTATGGGGTACGTGTACAGCCTGAGGTTTCAGTGTAACCATCACCCCAATAGTGTGCATTGTGAAGAGTAGGGTAGAGTTTTGATTAGAGACATTTCAAAAAGGAGTAAAGACATTTTCAGGGATGTGAAGAAATTGTTCGGCAGGCAGATAGCACCATTGAGATCAGTGTAATTTTGGCTGGGGCTAAAATATTCAGAGCCCTTGAAAGTGCTTTGTAGATATAAACCTATTTATAGTATTTCATAAACTTATAGAATATTGTGCATAACTTGTTACTCTTGGATAGACGGTAAAAGAAAACCACCTATTGTATACCCCACAATTTCATGGCATCAGAAATCTCCACTCTTCATCTAACATTAGAATCTACATTTTACTTTCTTTCAGAATTCCCATCACCCATTTCTATTTACTTGCTGAATATTTTCCACTTGGTTATCTTACTACATTCAAGGCAGAGATCATATATAAACATTTAAATATCATTCTCTTAATCATACGTCCTCCCTTCTTTCCAGTTTCCCTAACTCTCTTACTACCTGTATAATAGGTGGACGGAAATAGAAAACGTCTAGTGTTACTAGTTCTAAAATAACTAATCTTTCTGGGAACTGTCTGGGTAAGGGTAACCTGAAACACATCACAGACACTTAAGGGAAAATTACTGGCTTTCTCTGCATCCAGGTCTAAACATGCAGACCAATTCTGGTCCCCTTTTGTGTCTCCATAGCGAAACTATGTGTCTATGCAAGGGAATATGCTTGGATAATATTATCCCAACTCCAAAACACTTTTATGCATATTTTCTCTGGTGGTATTACAGTTACCATAGAATGCGAATTTGAGGTACAGATATAGCCTACTTTAACCTATGCAAAATTTTTGGCATTTGCTTTCAAATTTGCCTAATCTCTGATTTGCAAATTTCCCTGTTTTATATATATATATAATAACTTTCAGGAATAAGGTAAAATTGCTTTGAAATTACCTCTAAAGGTATTGACAAATATCTAAATATGAAAATGGAATAAATCCAAATAGATAGTGTCTTTTATAAGTTTATTCTTATGGAACCTGTATAGTAAAGTGGAAAAAAAAAAACCAGGCCTTCAGATATTGTCTATTGACAGTTTTGATATAAAAATTTTAAAGTTTTACCTACTATTGATATTACTTCTTTTTAATCTCTGATATTTAAATTAATTTTGAAATGTTGGATAAATACATGGAGGTACTGAATACAAGAATTTATCCAAAGATCTTAAAAAAATTACAGCCTTGTGTTCTCTCTCTCTCTCTCTCTCTCACACACACACACACACACACACATGCACACACACACAATTTAAACCAAGTTAAGAAGCCATAAATATGAATTTTATTTTTGTAAAAATTGAATACTCGAATATAAACATGCGTATACTCACATGCATATTTGTACATATTTTGAAAATGTCTATGATGTTATGAACATGATTGCAGCTTGTGAAAAACTGGATGAGGAGGTTTTTCCTTATTCAGTGAAGCTTTATATTTAATAATGAACATAATAAGCCTAAATGTATATATTAGTAAACTAACTTTAAAATGAAGTTATTATAAGTAAGAAATGATAAGGACCTGAATTAGAATACAATGTTATGCAGATTGAAGTATAGTTGATGGGAGATTTCTTTTGATACTGATATTTAGGAAGTGGAGTTGGCAGGATACGGTGACACTTTAGACAAGAAGGGTAAAGAAGATTTAGAGTTCATGCCATGACTCATTTTCCTGGTAAAAGTATATTTCACCTTAAGCAATAAGGCTATTGTTATGAATGAAGATTAATCAATAATAAAACACTCTGTAACATCCTCTTGTCTAATACAAGAAAAGCACATGATCTAAATATTTCTGCACTATTTTTAAGCTAACACTTTTTTTTTTTACTTTGACAAAAGAAACTGGCATTAGCTTAAATTATTTTGGAAATAATATTGATGACTGTGATTTTGATCTAGAATCTCTGCTAAAAACTAGAGTAGAAAGAATTTCTGATTACCTAACAGTGGACTTTTTTCTTTATTCTAATATGCTCTATATTCCAGGATCAAGGTTAGTAGTTCTTTGGGGATAAGATCAATTTAGTCAATATTAAATCCAGTTAAGAAAGAATATCTACTATCTGATATAGGTATGTATTTACTGTCTTGGAGACTTTATTTTTTTCTATTCAAGAATAAGCAGGGCATAGTTATTCCATGCAGTAACAACGCAATTTCAGTAAGCAATAGCTACACTTCTACCAAATACCTGCAAGTATTAAATTTTTCAGTGCTCAGAAACTTATTTTAATTTTTAAACTGAATATCTTTGATCCATAATTTTTGCTGAATTCTATGGATAGATCGAAGAAACGAAGATCTTTATTTTAAAAAAGTATTTATAATGTACATATTTAATTGTAGTTTATTAGCCATATCTTTTTTTTTTTGAGACGGAGTTTCACTCTTGTTACCCAGGCTAGAGTGCAATGGCACGATCTCAGCTCACTGCAACCTCTGCCTCCTGGGTTCAGGCAATTCTCCTGCCTCAGACTCTCGAGTAGCTGAGACTGCAAGTGCCTGCCACCATGCCCAGCTAATTTTTGTATTTTTTGTAGAGATGGGGTTTCACCATGTTGGCCAGTCTGGTCTCAAACTCTTGACCTCAGGTGATTTCCCCGCCTCGGCATCCCAAAGTGTTGGGATTACAGGCATGAGCCCCCACACCTGGCCATATTTTAAGATATATATTACTTGCTTACGAAAGCCTAATTGAAATTTATGACTAGGCATAATTTGTCTTATTTTTAAAAAATTATAGTATGTAGCCCATGTAATATAAATATTTGAAAATAATTCTGAGTTTACATAATGGAAAAAATAAGGAAAATATTGATGGCCTAACTTTACCCATAAAAAAATCATGGAAAATTGATAACAGATTTGAAAGTGCATGTAACATATTTATGCTTTTATATTAATTTGCATGTGATTCTGAATGTTTTAAGATAAAGTCTCTTCTGAGTTAAATGTGCAATAGCGTTGTTTTAAATTAAAGACAAGGGGGAGCTCTCATATTACTTTATATTTGTTTCTGAAGAACATCTTTTACTTATTTTCTATAACACATAATTGTATTGCATGTATGGTTACTGTCAGAAGTGTAGGAGTGTTTAAAAAGTTCATCTTTAGAAAACTCATTGTTCTAGTTTCAAATATCCACCACTAATATGCAACCCTATCTTCAATTATATTGTCTTGTAATAATAACCATTTGTTTGTGAAGAGAAAATTATTGTATTCAAAATTTCTAGGTGATCTATAGTTCTGTAAAAATAATTCTAAAGCAGAACTGGAAAACTTGCATACATTTCAGGATAAAATATAAAACCATTGTTTTAGTCTTTTAAAACATGTAAAGACTTGGAAGTTATAAAAACCTATAAAAATTATAAAATTGACATAAACATAGATAATACATGCTTACTGCTTAAGATAGGTTTTCTATAACAAGCACAAGTTTTGAGTAACCAAAGTTTTTCCTCTTTCTCAAAGACACAAATCAATTTTATGATTATATTATTTGTTTATGTTTTTGCAGATTTTGTTTCATAGGGGTTTTCTGAGAATCTTTAAAGGTGTAATTCAGGCCTTTAATTTTAGCAGAATCAACTAATTTTCCTTTTATGAATGTTTGGAAGCCATTTATCCTTGGCACCTGAAATAAGTACTGCATGGTGGCGAAGAGTTCAGGTACTGCATTCAGAGTACGTGTGTTGTATCCCACTCTCTCTGTAGCTGTGTGAACTTGGAAAAGTATGTTAACTGCTCTGTGACTCAGTACTTTCTTTTATGTATATATATATATTGTACTTTAGGTTCTGGGGTACATGTGCAGAACATGCAGGATTGTTGCATAAGTACATACATGAAAATGTGGTTTCCTGCCTCCACCCCCCAGTCACCTATATCTGGCATTTCTCCCCATGTTATCCCTCCCCAACCTCCCTACCCCCTGCTGCCCCTTCCTTATTCCCCCACAACAGACCCCAGTGTGTGATGCTCCCCTCCCTGTGTCCATGTGTTCTCCTTGTTCAACACCCACCTATGAGTGAGAATATGCGGTGTTTGATTTTCTGTTCTTGTGTCAGTTTGCTGAGAATGATGGTTCCCAGATTCATCCATGCTTTCTTATTTAAAATCTAATCATTAATCATACTACCTAGATTGAACCTAGATTGAAGGTTTGTTGTAAAGGATTAAATGACACATAAAGAGATAAACATATTTCCTGAAATATTTTAAGTGTTCAATTAATAGCTGGTATTATTTTTGAAATGCTGGAAATACATAAAATAATCAAATGGCAATGGAAAAAATTTAGTAAATTACCAATTGATATATATTTATATATCTAATAATAGAATTCATGTCCATTTATCCAAGTTCAAACTCCTTCACCAGTTGTCCAATGAATGTATTTTCTTTGGTGGATTTCATCCCAATGAACTTAACAGACACCGAAGGAAATATACACTCCCTATCCTAAATGAGTGCTTCTTACAGAATCTCCTCTTTCTATTAAGTGCCCAGTCCTTTGTGGGTTATATCTTGGATTAGTTTTTTACTTACTTGTTTCCTTCATTTAATATTTTGGGAGAGTTTGTGGTCTATCTTTTCCAACGGGACCACTTGCCACACTATCATCATTCGCCTCTTTTGTTTAAATAACATAACTGTTTTCTTTGTTCTGTCTTTTTATATGTTGTCCTCCCTGGCCGGCCTCTAAAATTTTATCATTTTTCATGACTGTTTTGGCACACTCTGCTGTTAGCCCCATCTATGCTTTACTTTTCCTTGCAAACACATTCAACCCTTAGGCTTCAGCTCCCACTAAGATTTATATCTCTATCTCCAATTTCTGTTCTGCATTTTGGTTCCGTATATCCAGGACTCACTAAATTTTAACAGAGATTGTGCCTTCAAATGTATTTGGACACAAATGTATAATTTTCTAACCCCCAAAAGGTTTGGTAAGGTAGAGGTTTTCTTTTCATCTAGTTTTTTGAGTTAGAAACTTCTGAGTCATTTTTTCCCCCAACTTTATCTCCTCTCATTCTTGAAATACAATTAATTAGTTTTCAAATCTTGTTGATCCTATTTCCCACATCTCTCTAGCCTTCAAACCCACTGCTACCACGCAGGATCAGAGGTCCATCAACTCAGAATCTTTCAATTGTGTGATAATTGTTCTTCTCTTTACATCTTTCTTGTCCCTTTCTAATTCCTGATCAATACACTGGCCAGATTTCTTGAGTACATGTCATGTTAGGTAACTTCCTTTCTGGGATTCTAATCTGGAGGCATGGATGATGATTTTCTTATATCAAAAAATAGTAACCACACCAGCACTTTGGGAGGCAAAGGCAGGTAGATCATTTGAGGCCAAAAGTTTGAGAGCAGCCTGACCAACATCGTGAAACCTCATCTCTGCTACTAACAGAAAAAATTAGTTGAGCATGGTGGCACATGTCTGTAATCCCAGCTGCTTGGGAGGCTGGGGCAGGAGAATCGTTTGAACCAAGGAGGCAGAGGTTACAGTGAGCTGAGATCATGACACTGTACTTCAGCCTGGGCAACAGAGCAAAACCGTCTCAAAAAAAAAAAAAAAAAAAAAACTCACAAAATTGGTTCTTAATATCATTATGTAGTTACCATTAACTTTTATCTAATCTGAAGTTACTAATTTCTTAAGAACACTAAAGAAACACAAAGAATTTAAATAGATTATCCAAAGTCACACAGCCATAAAAGGGCATAGAAGGATGTCTTTAAACTTTTATTTTGGGTTCAGGGATACACGTGCGGTTTTGTTAAATAAGTAAACTGCGTGTTACGGGAGTTTGGTGTAGAGATTATTTTGTCACCCAGGTAATAAGCATAGTACCTGACAGACAGTCATTTGATCTTCTCCTTCCAATTTTGCAACTTCAAGTAGGCCCTGGTGTCTGGTGTTCCCTTCTTTGTGTCCATCTATACTCAATGTTTAGCTCCCACTTGTAAGTGAGAACATGTTGTAGTTGCTTTTCTGTCTCTGCATTAGTTCCCTTAGGATTATGTCTTTCAGCTCCATTCATGTTGCGGCAAAGAACATGATCTTGTTTTTTGTTTTTTTAATGCCTGTATGGTATTCCATGATGTCTATATACCAAATTTTCTTTATCCAGTTCATCACTGATGGATATTTAAACTGATTCAATGAATTTGCTATTGTGAGTAGTACAGTGATGAACATATGAGTGCGTATGCCTTTAAGGTAGAATGATTGATATTCCTTTCCATATATATCCAGTAATTAATTGCTGAGTCAAGTGGTACTTCTGTTTTAAGTAAGTTATTTGGAAAGTTGCCACACTGTCTTCCACAGTAGCTGACCTAATTTACACTCTCACCAACAGTGTACAAGCATTCCCTTTTCTCCACAGCCTCACCAGCTTGTGCTGTTTTTTGACTTTTGAGTAATAGCCATTCTGACTTTTGTGAGATGGTGTCTCATTGTGGTTTTGATTTGAATTTCTTTAGTGATTAGTGATGTTGAGGATTTTTTCATATGCTTGTTGGCTGTGTGTATGTCTTCTCTATTAAGTGTCTGTTTATGTCTGTCACCTGTTTTTTAATGGGGTCATATGCTATTTGCTTGTTAATTCATTTAAGTTCCTTACACATTCTGGATATTAGACCTTGGTCAGATGCATAGTTTACAAACATTTTCTCCTTTTTATTATGTTGTCTCTTTACTCTGTTGATAGTTTATTTTGCTGTGCAGAAGCCCTTTAGTTTACAGCCCATTTGTCAATTTTTTGTTTTTGTTGTAATTGCTTTTGGTCTTCATCACAAAGTTTTTGCCAGGGCCTATGTCCAGATGGTGTTTTCTGGGTTATCTTTCAGGATTTTCAGTTTAAGTCTTAAATCCATCTTAAGTTGATTTTTCTGTATGGTGTAAGGAAAAGATCCAGTTTCAGTGTTCTACATATAGCTAGCCAGTTATCCCAGCATCATTACTGAAGAGGGAATCCTTTCTTAATTTCTTTTGTTTGGTCAGATTTGTTGAAAATTAGATGGCTGTAGGTATGCAGCTACAGTTCTGGGCTCTCTATTCTGTTCCCTTGGTCTGTGTGTCTATTTTTGTACCAGTACCATGCCCTTTTGGTTACTGTAGTCTTGTGGTATACTTGGCTATTTGAGGTTCTTTTTTGGTTCCATATGAATTTTAGAAGAGTTTTTTTCCCCTAATTTTGTGAAGACTGTCATTGGCAGTTTGATAGGAATAGCACTTAATCTATAGATTGCTTTGAGTAGAATGGCCATTTTAACAATATTGAGCATGAGCTCCATATATTTCATGAGCATGGAATGTTTTTCCATTTGTTTGTGTCATCTCTGATTTTATCGTGTGTTCTAATTCTTGTTGTGGAGGTCTTGTACCTGCCTGGTTAGCTGTATACCTAGATATTTTGTTCTTTTTGCGGCTATTGTTAATGGGATTGCATTCCTGATTTGTTTCTCAGCTTGGACATGGTTGGTGTATAGAAATACACTAATTTTGTATACTGAAACTTGGCTGAAGTTGTTTATCAGAGCTAGGCACTTTTGGGCACAGACTATATATACTCTTTTGGATACGATTTTCTTGATAGAGAATCATGGCATCTACAAACAAAAATTGTTTTACTTTCTCTTTATCTTCTTGGTGGTGTTTTCTTTCTCTTGCCTCATTATTCTGGCTATGACTTCCAGTACTGTGTTGAGTAAGAGCAGGGAGAATGCTCATCCTTGCCGTTTTCTGGTTCTCTAGGGGAATGCTTCCAGCTCTTGCACATTTGCTATGATGTTGGCTGTGAGTTTGTCATTATGATGGCGGTGGCAGCCCATCTGGAGCAGCCACTGTAGGGATGCCAACTGCAACGCGGGAGGTGTGGCCAGGGCCACGTGCTCAGTGGAGTCAGAGGGGGCCTGGAACACAAAAGAGCCCCTCCCAAGACTGAGTTGGTGGAGTGGGAGCCCCATGCTCCTGGGCACAGCTGCAGCTGTCCAGCAGTGGCTCTGGACCCGGATATTCCTGCATTCTCGGGGACCTGGGAAGACCCTTGCCCCTGCAGACTCAGAAGTGCCTTTTCCCACTCCCTGGCCTCTCCCTGCTCTTGGCACTCGTTCCAGTGTGAAGCAAAGATGTGGCCAAGCCTGGGCACTATTGAGACCTGGGCGGGTGTGTGCACATGAGGTGGTACTGACATGCCAATCCCTGCTGCCTTAGCCCTCTCCAGACTTTGGCTGTCAACAAGCCCAGGAGGGAGACTGACGGGGGGTGAGGGAAGCTCAACATGAGCCTGCAGATGCCCCTTGACATAAACACCTTGGGTGCTGTGGATGGCGTATTGATTGTGAGAGGCAGATAGGTTTCTTGAAGGAAAGGGTGGGTCCCTGGTTAAACCCCACCTTTAAGCCAGGACAGCCTGAAATCTGGGGGCTGAACTGTGAGTTCTGGGTGGAGTGCATGGTCTGGAGTGAGAACTTATGGTACTTTTCCTGGACCTGCCTGTGGACCAATCAACACACATTTCCTCCCTTCTGAGCCCATACAAACCCTGGACTAAGCCAGACTCACGTAGATGTTGGGACTACCAGCTGTGGGAAGAAACTATCCATTTTTGGTCTCAACTTATCAAGATGAGCTGCCAATGGAAAGGAGCTACCAACTATGGGTCTCCTCTCTGCCAAGAACTGGACACTCTTCAGGATGACCTAGCTCAAGATACCCACTTTGGTCTCCTGAGATCTGTTCTATTGCTTAATGAAGCTCCACTCTGCCTTGCTTACCCTCCAGCTGTCCATGTACCTCATTCTTCCTGAACATGGGCAAGAATTCAATACCCGCTGAATGGCAGGACTGAAAGAGCTGTAACACAAACCGGGCTGAAACAGGTCCTCTGCTCACCATGTTGCAGGTGACAAGAAGGAGAGAAGAGCTGTGACCCTTTTGGGAGCCCAGACCAAGGGATTCCCTGAGCCAGGGCTGTGACACTATCTTTGGGGCTCTGTGGTTCCTGGCATCTCCGAGCTTCTGGGTGCCAACATATTCCCCAGTGCTCTCAATGAAAGCCACTTGTGGTATGCCTGGTCCAGCTTCAGCCTTGCGCAGAACTGGCCCTTGTGCCAAAGCCTGGAGCTGCCTGCCCTACTGCAGCTGGCACATCTGGCTGTGTACAGTGGTTGGACTCAGTGCTCACTCAGACACCCCTTGCTGCACACCTGGCTTGCCTTTGGCAGGCACAGAATCCAGGCCAGTAGCATGAAATGAGCACAGCCTGCTGGGGTGAATGGGCAGAAAAAACCCAGCAGGCTCAAGAAAACTTGGGAAGGCACCACCAGCCACAGAGGTTTCCAGCTGGAAAAGCAGCATCCTAAGGATCCCGTGACAATACGTGACTCTACCTGGTTCTTAGTTTTTTGAGATATGTTTCTTTCATGTCTAGTGTGCTGAAAGTTTTTAACATGAGAGGATGTTAAATTTCATTAAAAGACTTTTCTGCATATATTGAGAGTATCATGTGGTTTTTCTTTTTAGTTCTGTTTATGTGATGAATCACATTCACTGACTTTCTTATTTTAAGCCAACTTTGCACCTCAGGGATAAAAACTTGATTACTGTGGATTAGCTTTTTGATGCGCTGCAAGATTTGCTTTACTAGTATTTTGTTGAGGATTTTTGCATCAATGTTAATAGAGGATACTTGCCTGAAATTTTATTTTTTTGTTTTGTCTCTGCCAGGTTTAGGTATCAGGATGATGCAGACCATCTAGGATGAGTTAGGGAGGAGACTCTCCTTCTCAATTTTTTGTCATAGTTTCAGCAGGAATGGTACTAACTTTTCTTTGTGTATCTGGTAGAACTTGGCTCTTAAGCCATCTGGTCCTGAGCTTTCTCTGGTTGTCAGGTATTTTGTTACTGATTGAGTTCTGAAACTCATTATTGGACTGTTCAGGGATTCAGTTTCTTTCTGGTTTAATGTTGGCAGGTTGTGTATTTCCAAAAATGTATTTATTTCTTCTGGGTTTTCTAGTTTGTGTGCATAGTAGTCTCTAGAGGGTTTTTAGTATTTCTTTGGGGTCAGTGATGTCCCCTTTGTCATTTCTGATTTTGTTTATTTGGGTCTTCTTTTTATTTTCTTTTTTGTTAGTCTAGTTAGTAATGTAGTAACCTTACTTATTCTTTCAATGGGTCACCTCCTGAAATAGGTGCTTTTGTGTATGGATTTCTGCATCTCAGTTTCCATAAGTTCAGCTCTAATTTTGGTTATTTCTTGTCTTTTGCTAGTTTGGAATTGTTTTATTCTTGTGTCTGTAGTTCCTCTAGTGTGAATTTTTTTTTGTTAATCTTAGACCTTTCTTTTTCATGTGGGCTTTTAGAGCCATAAACTTCCCTTTTAACACGCTTTACCTGTGTTCCAGAGATCCGGGTATGTTGTATCTTTGAAACTAATAAGTTTCAAATCGCATCTGGATTTCTACCTTAATTTCACTGTTTACCCAAAAGTCATTTGGGAGTAAGCTCTTTCATTTTCATGTAATTGTGTGATTGTGAGATGGTTTGGCTCTGTGTCCCCACACAAATCTCACCTTAAATTGGAATAATCCCCATGTCAAGGGCAGGGCCCATTGAAGATAACTGAATGATGGTAATACTGCTCTCATGATGGTAAATGAGTTCTCACAAGATATGATGGTTTTAAAAATAGGAATTTTCCTGCACAAGCTCTCTTATCTTCCACCAGACAAGGTGTGCCTTTCACCTTCTGCCATGATTATGAGGGCTCCCGAACCATGTGGAAGTGTAAGTCCAATAAATCTCTTTCTTTTGTAAATTGCCCAGTCTCCGGTATGTCTTTATCTGTGTGAAAATGAACTAATGCAGAAAATTGGTACCAGTAGAGTGGGGTGCTGCTAAAAAGATACTAAAAAATGTGGAAGCGACTTTGGACCTTGGTAACAGGCAGAGGTTGGAACAGTTTAGAGGGCCCAGAAAAAAGACAGGAAAATGTGGGAAAGTTTGGAACTCCCTAGAGACTTGTTTAATGGTTTTGACTAAAATACTGATAATGAAATGGACAATGAAATTCAGGCCATATTGGTCTCAAATAGAGATTAGGAACTTGCTATAAACTGGAGCAAAGGTGACTCTTGTTATGTTTTAGTAAGAAACTGGTGGCATTTTGCCCCTGACCTAGAGACTTGTGGAACTTTGAACTTGGGAGAGATGATTTAGGGTATCTGACAGAAGAAATGTCTAAGCAGCAAAGAATTCAAGAGATGACTTGGGTACTGTTAAAAGCATTCAGTTTTAAAAGGGAAACAGAGCATAAAAGTTCAGAAAATACTGAGCATGACAATGCAATAGAAAAAAAAATCCAATTTGCTGAGGACAAATTCAAGCTGGCTGCAGAACTTTGCATAAGTAATGAGGAGTTGAATGTTAAATCCAAGACAAAATGTTTCCAGGGCATGTCAGAGATCTTCAGGGCAACCCCTCTATCACAAGCCTGGAGGTCTAGAAGGAAAAGGTTGTTTCATGGGCCAGTCCAACGGTCCTTCTGCTGTGTGCAGTCTAGGGACTTGGTACTCCGCATTCCATCTGCTCCAGCTGTGACTAAAAGGGGACAAGGCACTGCTTGGGCCATGGCTACAGAGGGTGCAAGCCCCAAGCCTTGGCAGCTTCCATGTGGTGTTGAGCCTGGGAGTACACAGAAGTTAAAAATCAAGGTTTGGGAACTTCCACCTAGATTTCAGAAGCTGTATGGAGACATCTGGATGCCCAGGCAGAAGTTTGCTGCAGGGGCAAAGCACTCATGGAGAACCTCTGCTGCGGCAGTGCAGAAGGGAAATGTGGGATCAGTGCCCCCACACAGAGTTCCAACTGGGGCACCACCTAGTGGAGCTGTGGGAAGAGGGCCACCGTCCTCCAGACCCCAGAATGGTAGATCCACCAACGGCTTGCACTGTTCACCTGGAAAAGCTGCAGACAGTCAATACCAGCCCATGAAAGCAGCTGGGAGAGACGCTGTACCCTGCAAAGCCACAGGGGCAGAGCTGCTGACGACCATGGGAACCCATTTTTTCCATCAGTGTGACCTGAATATGAGACATGGAGTTAAAGGAGATCATTTTTGAGCTTTAAGATTTGACTGCCCTGCTGGATTTCAGACTTGCATGGGACTGTAGCCCCTTTGTTTTGGCCAATTTCTTTCATTTGATATGACTGCATTTACCCAATGCCTGTAACTCCATTGTATCCAGGAAGTAACTAACTTGCTATTGATTTTATAGGCTCATAGGCATAAGGCACTTGCCTTGTTTTGGATGAGACTTTGGACTATGGACTTTTGAGTTAATGCAGCCTCCTGTTGTCCTGGGAAGCACTTGGATAGCAGAGTGAAAGACCCCACCCATGTCCACCACTGGTAGCCAGGAGGGCAATGATTGCTAGAGCTTCTGGTCCAGCTGTCCCATTTCCACCTAAACTTGGTGTAGCCACAGTCTCCTGCTGTCCTGAAAGCATTCAGAGGCCAGGGCAGGAGACCTCATCCATCCCAGCTACTGGTAGCCAGGCAGGCAATGCCTGCTAGAGCTTCTGGCACAGCAATCCCACTCCTGTGCAAGCTCAACCAGAAGGAACAGCCTTTTGTTGTCTTAGGAAACACCCAGATGGCAGAGAAGGTGACCATGCCTGCTCCTGCTGTTGGGAGCAAGGTGGGCAATGCCTGTAGGAGAAACTTTCAGTCCAGTGATCCCTCTTCTGCCTGAATTCTGCATACAGGCACAACCCAATGTTCTCCCAAGAAGCACTCAGACAGATTAGGCTGACCCAGCAAAGATATGGCATATATGCAAACTGTGGGTCCTGCCTGTTGCTACCTCATTGATATTTTGTATATAGTATTAAAATAAGTCGGAAAGAATAAAAATTTATGAAATGTAGTGTCAGAAGCCTTGTGGAATATACATTTAGATAAAACATAGCAATTTTTGAAACAACTAGAGTCGTATTGATAAAATAGGAAAATAAAATAGAGTCTGTCTCCTATTTCCATAGACATTCAGCCAAGATGTGGTTATGTACCTGATTCATGGCAAATAGATTAATTCTTTATTTTATGAAATGATGTTTAAGCTTCAACCTCTTCAAAAAGTTGCTTTCTCAATCCAGCACTCAAGTCACACACATTCTTTGTTATAGTCTTGAATATCTCTTTGCCTATATCATAAAGTGTAATCACTTTCCCAGTCTCAAGGAATGGCCATAGCTAGGATTCCATGATGCTTTTGTCTGGTCCAATGTTGAATTTAAAATGATACGTAGAAATTTGGAAAGCATTCTAGACTATAATTTTATTTTTTAGGCATCATTACTGCATGACACACCACCCACACAGACCCATTTATTCCTATTTGGATCTTTACTCCACTGTTGTACTTATTTATATTTGGAAAATATGTTAATGTACATGTATTTAGCTATGCTGTTTGAGCATTGTCTCTCTTTCTGTGTGTGTATAAACTTCAAAATACAGGTGATATATGATAAGCATTATAATTTGCAGGTAAGTAATAATAAAGTAACATTTAAAATGCATGTATCAAAATGTAGTGTCCAGGGTGTTGCTCTTCTCATATTTCACTCTGGATTAGAAGACAATAGGATTCATAAATGCATATACATATATATAGGATTCATATATATACATGTATATATATATATAATATACGCACCCCATTGCTTTTTAATACATGAATTTTAAAAGTTTTGTTGTCATTTTACATTAACAGCTGTATTAATTTTAAGACTGAATATTTGTTTTGATAGATAACAAATGTGAATTGTCCTTAATATGGGAAATGTGTAGATACATTACAAATTTTTGAAAGTGCTAACAGAAAATCTTCCTTATGTGTCATTCTGTACAAACATGCTTATTGGCATTACATATGAATTAGCTCAGGATACACAGAGTTAATTACAGAACTAAATACAGAATTACATCTGTAATTCAGACAAAGTAAAATATTTCAGACAGAATTGTAGATTTGTCAATTCCATTGTAAAGAAAAAATATTTGAATTCTTCCTTTGAATGTATGTGCCTTTTTTTTTTTAAATATATATACTTTTTATTGCATTTTAGGTTTGGGGGTACATGTGAAGAACATGCAAGATTGTTACATAGGTACACACATGGCAGTGCGATTTGCTGCCTTCCTCCCCATCACCTGTATCTGTTATTTCTCCCCATGCTATCCCTCCCCAAATCCCCACCCCCTGCTGTCCCTCCCCTTTTTCCCCCCGAC
>PVKV010019250.1:0-22407 GCA_004027835.1 Alouatta palliata
GGAGGGAAGGAGGGAAGGAGGGAAGGAGGGAGGGAGGGAAAATAATGACTATTTGAGGGGGGAACCTTCCAAACAAGACTAGTTGAAAGTATCTTAGAACACCATAAGCTTTTTGTAATTGTTAAATGCATCTGTAATCATTTTTGTGTTTCTTCAGATTTTACAAAAAGTCCCCTAATTCTTAGAATTTCTAATTCATTTTAGCCAATTCGACTTGCTCTACACAATCTATAGCAGTATATTAATGAAAACAACCAAAATGTCCAATACGGAGATTGATTAAATCAATTGCAAAATACACAAAACAGAACCCTACACAGCATTTAAAATGATGCTGCAGGGATCTATTTATTGCACAAAGATGTTCATGGTATATTGATACACAGAGGGAAAAAGCAGATGTTAAAATGATATGTATAACACAATCCTATTAAAAACATATAGTCTTTGAAAAAATGTTTAAAGATACATATTAAGGAGTTAGTTTTAGTTACATCTAGGTGAACCATATTGTATGTATGTGTTCATTTACTTATTCAATATATTCCCACACAATGCATCAGCCAAAATGCTAAAGTGCCAAGGATGCAAAACCAGAAATAATCCTTCTGTTCTTAAGAATGTTACAGAATAGAGAAGAGACAATCATCAAAATAACCTAGAAGTAAATGGAACTATAATAAGTATTATGAAGGAGAAGTGTCTGGTGCTATAAGCACAAACAACAGGGAAATTTTTAACTAGTCAAAAGATAGTGGGAGCTTCTTTAAGGAAGTGATAAAAGAATAAACATTTACTAGGTGATAAGGAAAGTGCTATTCTTTTTGCTTGTCTCTACATTCTTCAAATACAATGTACTGATTTTATAAGAAGAAAAAACAATGAAAGAAAACCAAAGGATCTGAATTTGTTTTGCTTTGGTTTTTTTTACTCCTAAATAGTTATTTTTAATTTATGCTCAGCTGTTTTTGCTTGTCTTGCTTAAATAACAAAGTTTACAGAAATGTTTAAATTTTAAAAACAGGTCATCAAGGAAAATTTCTAATCACCAGGTCATATTTCTCTTATTCTATGATTGAATAAAAATATAAGATCAAGCATGAGATAATGGACATTACTGTTTCCAATGTCTTCTATTTATTCTATAATGTTTCCAAGAGTAAGGAACAGGCCTACATGAGTAAAAATGAATTCAAAATTTTAAAAGGAGGAAGGAAACCCCAATTCGGAAAAACAGATTAAATTGCTTAACTGTTACCAGAACTGCCTCCTACTGTGCTAAAATTATCAAATCATTTTCAATCAAATTGTCTCTTTGTGCCTTCTACTAAAAATCACCTGCCAACACAATAAGGTGGCTTACCGAATTTGGAGATACCACCAAAAATTGGAGCCTGTATCACTCAACATAAAATAGACCAGATTAACCACATGTAGAATATAGTCTACCCTAAGTGAAGGTTCATACAAAGTCATGGATGACATAGCTTACCCCACAGTGTATTCTACAGAATATACAGGTTACTGGTAACTATTGCTTGGGAAAAAAAAGAAAAGCTGTGTTAAAATAAATTTGAAAAAATACTAGGTTAAACAAAATTAAGCATTTTCTTTTCTTCAAGATTTTCCAGAGCCTTTAATAAACAGGCTCAGAATAATTTACTCACAACTTAGAAGTTCAAAAGGTTATGAAAACTAGAAGTCTCAAAAATAATTTATATGGTAACAAAACCTGACTTCAACTTAAGGTTTTCTACAGTCTTTGTTTCATTTAGTCTAATTCATACATTTTTCTGTAGCAACTATGTGTTTGATTACAGGAGTAATTCCCACCGGGGAATATTACTTAACCTAAGCCCTACTGGAGATGTTACTTAATAATAGACACCATTCTAAAATCCAAAGATTTCTGAATTTCAAAACATCTCTATTATCAGTTTTGCAAAATGAATTGTGAACTTCTACTAAAGCACAGTGTGAATATTTAAGAGGAATATTTTCCAAACCTATGAGATGGAGCTCCCTTTAAAAAACACTGAGAATGTAAAGATTGGATTAAGGTATGCCACAAACTGACTGAAAAGTCATGATGTATCACATCTAGTAAAGAATAGGGTAAAGCCTCAGATACACAAGTGGACTGAAAATTATATAAAATGAATGTTTAGTTGTTATTGTAACTCTGTATGTAACATTGTTATATCAATAAGGAATTCAGTAACTGATGAAAAAAGGGAATTGGTCAATGTTTACCTAATACTAACTAAGTAAGCAGACAAAACTGAATCTGCCAGATCCAAACATTTTTGTCATTTAAGACCTGACTTTCTAAGATTTGCTCTGAGAATAAAATAAGAATACAAACAACTGTATTCTTTTCTTCTATTTCACGCATATAAGCCTTCTCTCCTCAACTAAGGCTCACTTACTGAATAAAATATCAATGTGTCTTCCAAGTGTTTCCATTCATTTTTGTAGAACTGGACATGAAACTCCCTCCAATTTTCCCTCTGATCTCCAAATATCTTAGATTTTGGTTTACAAAAATGTTAATAATACTTTAGTCCCATACAATATAAATTTCTTTTAATCCATTTCTAGCACTGTTTTTATTCTGCTACCAGTATAATTTGCTTAAGAGCTACAGCAGTGTCTATTTTATAAACTGCTTTATTGCCTTTGAGCACATGAATAGTAGTGTAATAAACAATAGAAAGTTGTGGGTTACAATTATATTAATAATATACTACATACGTTAGAGTTGGAAAGTAGTTCTAATTTTAAAATATTATTTAATATTTTAGAGACTAATAGTTCAAAGTGAACTTGCCACATTCATCAAATTAAATTTATAAAAAGCAAATGGACTGCTTATAAAATTTACAAGGCTTATTTCTGAAAGCAACTTAAAAATTGTGGTTTTTCATCACCTAGATCAATGCAGACCATTTTGAAACTTTCAGTCCACTAAATTATGCCTTGTTTTTGTAATACATATTATGCTACTTTCTTTACCAATAATACATTATGTACATGTTTTAAAACACATCCAATTGTATTTAATGACTTAAATAACTAAAACATAATACCAATTATATTAGCTAAATAAAAGATTCATTCTTTCATTTTCCAACTCATTATCAAATTTTTGCCAAATCTTACTTTTGCTGAGGAAAGACATAAAAAACTGAATTCACAAATGAAGATGATGAACTTCTGTATTTTAGGGTTAATTCCAATTTTTTTTCCAATCAAGCAACTTCTTATTAGGGTTATTAAAACTGATCATCTGCTTTTATCTCACCTATCTGCTTGATAAATGAGACATAAATGGATTTAAAAGACAGATAACAAGAAAAGCAAAAGCACCTAAGAAATTCAAAAACAGAGCAATCAACTACTGAAGACTTTATCGCATTTTTTTTTGTTTAAATAGACTGGTGACAAATATATAGGGCATTTAAACTTGGTTAAAGACAAACTTACAAATCCTTTTATAGAAATATGCTTCATGTCTTATTAATTGATGTAATTTTCTCATATTCCACATATTTTCTTGATATGAAAATATATACTGAAAACAAAGTTCCCAAAAATATATGATATGAGAAAAAACAGACCCAGGAAGATGATCTGACTACCCTTGGTTTAAGAAGCTAGTTTCTATGAACTTTAATTCTGTGAATGTTACTTCCTGAAATCAGTGCTTTTCCTACTACACTATACTGCCCTTATCCTGGAAAAAACAAATTTCTCATAAGTGATGGGAAAGAAATTGGTCCAGAGAAAGCTAAAAACATAATGTCCAAACATGTTCAACTGAAAAATAAATTCAAACATACTGTATCAGTACTTTTTTTGTTGGAAGTATGTAAAATGTCATCTGCTCTGAGCTTTTAACTCAGAATATAAAATAAAATTTGACCCTCAAATATACATGCATGCACACATGTGCATTTTACTCTCTTAATCAAAGCACCCATGATGCATAACTGAAAAAACAACTTGAATTATAACTCCCATCCACTTGTGTTAGCTTACCAGATTTGTGTTTCTTGTGTTTTGCTTTTTTTTTGATGATCAATAACTTATTCTGGATCTCAGGTTTGTAAGACTTGAATGCAAGAGAATGGAGACCTTCACGCTTTCTCTGTAACTTTTCATTCAAAACATCTTTCAATTTCTTTTTCTTCTTTTTCTTCTTTTTTGCCCTCATTTTAGTTAGTTTGAGTTTCTTGTGACTCTGTTGTGATTGCTCTAATAGAATATCTCTTACAACTTTGTGGCAGTTAATTTCTGGATGATCACTGTGACTTCCATTTACATGTATTTGGCAAGATTTTAGAGTATTTTCTTTTAATGGACTGGGTTCAATCTTTATTCTGGAAGCTTCACCATATTTTTCCTGATTTTCTACAAACCTTATTTCACCTGGACTGAGAGGCTCTCCAAAGTCAGTAACTTCCCCTGGACTCCCTAGTTTCTCTAAATTTTCTTTACAACAATCAGTTTTTTTAATTTCACAAGGCCTGTGAATTTCAATTCCATAGTTGGATTTTATTTCCATTTCAACAGAGATGTCATGATTATCCAAGATAATTTTAGCAGGGCAGCAAGCTGGATCAAAATTATTCTCCTGCTCTTTCTTGAACGCAGAGGGCAGGCTTTCTCTTTTACATCTATGTTCTCCATTACTTGTACTAACATAGTCACCCTTCAATTTCTCCAATTTAATCCGAGGTACTCTTTGTATTTTAATGGGTGGAATTGGAAATTCTGGGGCTTGAAAGGGTCTCTGTTTATAAATCCGTACATCTGCACCACAGAACTGTGGAAAATGTACATAAGCATTTTCCAAATAATCATAACCAAGAATAACTTCCCTGCATTCATGGATAGGCTGTCCAAGTACAGCATCTTGAACTTCTTTTTGTGTTTCATACACAAAGTCACAAAGACCCTTAAGTAGCCACACTTTTTGGTAAAAAGGTAGTTCATGAAAAGGTTTTTCTTCCAATGGATTAACTTCTCCGAGAACTTTAAAAAACTGAGGACATAAACCCAGTTTTTCAGCACAGTTATCAGGATTTTCAGTCTGCCCTACAGCAGTGTACCACTGCTGTACTTTCTGTCTCAGTGCTGCTTCCCAGGTCCTGTAAGGCAAAGTAGGTCTTCGATGTAAGGTAGGTCTGCGATGGGGAGGACTTAATAGAGAAGTCATTATTTTAGATAGAAAAGCATTACACTGAGGCATCAAAAGACAACGTTCCAATTCGTAAAAGACTATTTCTGGCAAATTTAGAATTTGTTGGGCTAAACAAAGGAAATGCCCAATAGCTGGAATTTCCCACATGGTCTCCATACAAGTTGGAGCTGCTTGAGCTAGAAGTTTTCTTTCCCATTCTTCTATTTCCTTTTGACTAGCTTCTTCTGCTTCTTTTCTTTCCTGCTCCCGAAGCCTAAAGAAATTTAACAAATTACATTATTATTACTTAGAGGGTACAATAATATGATAAATTTTAAATACGTTTTAATATATATACATATATATATACGTATATATATACACATATATATACGTATATATATATATATATACGTATATATATACATATATATACATACACACACTTTTTTTTTTTTTTTTTTTTTGAGAGGGAGTCTTGCTCTGTTGCCAAGACTAGAGTGCAGTGGCACAATCTTGGCTCACTACAACCTCTGCCTCCTGCATTCAAGTGATTCACCTGCCTCAGCCTCCTGAATAGCTAGCTGGGACTACAGGTGTGTGTCACCACGCCTGGCTAATTTTTGTGTTTTTAGTAGAGAAGGGGTTTTACCATGTTAGTCAGGCTGGTCTCAAACTCCTGATCTCATTCATGATCCACCCACCTTGGCCTCCCAAAGTGCTGGGATTACGGGCATGAGCCATTGCACCCAGCCATATGTTATATTTATCTTCAGTCAAAAAGACAACTAACTGTCCTAGATTTATTTATTTATTTTTTATTATTTATTTATTTATTTGAGATGGAGTCTCGCTCTGTCGCCCAGGCTGGAGTGCAGCTGTGCAATCTTGGCTCACTGCACCCTCCACCTCCTGGGTTCAAGCAATTCTCCTGCCTCAGCCTCCCAAGTAACTGGGATTACAGGCACCTGCCACCACGCCCAGCTACTTTTTAGTAGAGATGGGGTTTCACCATGTTGGCCAGGCTGGTCTCGAACTCCTGACCTCAGGCAATCTGCCCACCTCGGCCTCCCAAAGTGCTGGGATTACAGGCATAAGCCACCATGCCTGGCCTGTCCGAGTTTTAAATATCAGTACAAAGTGCCTCATAAAAGTACCATTTCGTTTTTTTCAGATGAAGAAATACACATATCACTTCACCCTGAATTTGATGGAAGACTGCTGACATCATTATCCACAAAGTAAATTCTTCAACTTATAATATATACCAACTTCATTTACTAAACGAAAGCACTGTAGAATTTGATTACAATAATTTCTAGAAGTAATATGACTTCAAACAAGAGCTGCAAAGGTATTTACATCTTTTGACCCCATAATTCCATTCCCAGAAAGTTATACTAAGAAAATAATTCTACAGAAGCAAAAAGTTATGTACTTACCAATGTTAACTGGACATATAAGAGAAACATAACAAAATTGTTTTACAATTGGGAAATAAACTGGAAATATTATGTAGCCTTAAAAATCAAAATTAATATCACATATAAACAAAAAAATTTCAGAATACAACACAGTACTTAATAGTCATAATGAAAATACGTATATATTGAGCAGAGAGGTGGCAGTACTGCAAAAGTAAGTAACTCCTAAGTTAATGCGAATATGAGTGCTTTTTTTCCCCCTTAAGGTTTTCTTTATTAGCACTACTATAAAAACTTCTTAATTAAAAAAAAATTAGATGCAAAGATAGGCATAAGTCTTTGTGACCTTAGATTAAGCAATGGTTTCTTAGAACTGACACCCCAATAAATAACAAGAGAAAAATAGACAAATTGAGTATCATCAAAACTAGAAAATTTTGTCCTTTTAGAAGACATCAAGACAGTAAAGACAACTCACAGAATGGGAGGACGTTTTTGTAAACTATATACTTACCAGGAGACTTGTATATAGAATATATAATGACACTTACAATGCAATAATAAAAGGACAAATAGCCCAGTTAAAAAAAGGAAAGGCCGAGTGTGGTGGCTCACATCTGTAATCCCAGCACTTTGGGAGGCTGAGGCAGGTGGATCACCTAAGGTCAGGAGTTCAAGACCAGCCTGGCCAACATGGTGAAATCCCATCTCTATTAAAAATACAAAAATCAGCCAGGCATGGTGGCACATGTCTGTAATTCCAGCTACTAGGGGGGCTGAGGCAGGAGAATTGCTTGAACCTGGGAGGTGGCGGTCATAGTGAGCCAAGATTGCACCACTGCACTCCAGCCTGGGCAACAAGAGTAAACCTCCATCTCAGAAAGAAAAAAAAAAAGGGAAAGAAACTTGAACTTGAATAGATATTTCTTTAAATGAACAACGAAAGCACATGAAAAGATGCTCAACCTCATTAGCAATTAGAGAAATGCAAATCAAAACCAGAATGAGATACTACTCCAAACCTACTTGGATAGTTGTTACACACAAGACAGATAGTAATAAGTATTGGTGAAAAAGTGGAGAAAATAGAAACTTCATACACTGTAGACAGTATAATTGCTTTAGAAAACAGTGTGTTTAACCTCAGAAGGTTAAACATAGAGTGAGTTACCATGTGATCCAACAATTCTATTCCTAGGTATATACCCAAGAGAAATAAAAACATTTGTCCACATGAAAACTTGGACATGAATGTTCTTAGCAGTATTATTTACAACCGCAAAAAAAAAAAAAAAAAAAGGGAACAAATCAATGTCTCACATTGGCATTTTTCTATAAATCAGATCGCGATCTATTAAGCTAAATATAGTAAGAACACTACTTTGGCAAATACGACAAACTGCTCTTTTATAGAACAGCCTACTTTTATATTTTTGGTTGAAATGTCATACTATAACTACTTTGCCATTACAAATACAACAAGTTATCTTATTTATCAGTCCTGGTTTATTTAAAAACATTAATAAAGAAACTGTCATTAGTGATTTGGAATTTATATGTATTTTTTACATTTGAGTACCTAAAAAATGCTAAATATTCTTAATAAAATTCAACTTTTTTTCCAAAGTGCTTAGAGTTTTATGGACTTTTACTTTTTACTGAATGAGCATGGTAGTGGACAGGTAGAATTTGGCTTTCTCCATACAGAGCTGGGACTCCAAAAGCACATAGACTCAGTAGATGGGTATACTAGAAAAAAGTCCCTTCCCCCCATTTTCAACTGGAGGACCACAAGAAAATTTTTTTATCTTCACAATGGGAATGGTGGGTGGAAAAAAAAATAAAATCTTAAGAATATGTAACCATAAGTTGACTCATATGGATTTATTGCCCAAATTCACATTTCTTGAGTGCTCAGAAAAACATTACACTAAGAAATGAGTTTAATGTGGTTTCATGCCAATATTGCTGTCAGGTACGTGAACAACAACAAAAAATCAAATGTCTGAGGGAATGTACCTTAAGCCTAGACTTTAAGGAACTCCTATTGCTACAGTGATAAGAAATGAGTTCACAGTCAAAGATAAAACATAAAAGGAATTCAGATATTAGGAGGGATAGAAAGAAAGAATCTGACTCCAAGATAACAGATGTATGAATTATAAAACACAAGAAATACAATGTTCAGTGAAAAGAAACTGAAAACATGAGCAAAGAGAAAGAGATTATAAAAAATGACAAAGCAGTTTTGAACAAGAACTAAAAAGAACTTCTAGAAATGAAAAATACAGAAATTACAATAAAGACAGATTTACAGCTAACTCCTTGATATAGTTTGGGTATTTGTACCTTCCAAATCTCATGGTGAAATCAGATTCCCAATGCTGAAAGTGGGGCCTAGTAAGAGGTGTCTGGGTTATGGGAGTGGATCCCTTATGAATGGCTTGGTGCCATTCTCACTGTAGTGAGTGAGTTCTCACTCTACTAGTTCTCATGAGAACTAATTGTTAAAATGAGCCTTGCACCTCCTCTTCTCTCTCTTGTTCTCTTTCTCATCATGTGACATGTTAGCTCCCCTTCACCTTTTGCTAGGAGTAGAAGCAGTGTGAGGCTCTCCCCTGATGCAGATGCTGGCCCCATGCTTCCCGTACATCCTACAGAACCATGAGCCAAATAAATTATCCAGCCTCAGGTATCCTTTCACAGAAATGCAAAATGGACTAAGACACCCTTCAACAGCAATAATAGAAGCCAGCACACAATGGAGTATCTTTAGTATACTCAGAAAATAAGTGCCAACAGAAATTGCCAGAGTAAAAATATCTTTCAAAAATACAGACAAAAAGACATTTTCAGACCAAAAAAAAAAAAATTGGTATTTGTGACTAAAAAACACAATCTACAGGGAATTCTAAAGGATGTGTTTCCAGAGGAGAACAGTGATCCCTAACTGAAGCATAAAGATAGGAAAAAAATGAAAAAGTGGCCAGGCACAGTGGCTCACATCTATAATCCCAGCACTTTGCGAGGCTGAGGCAGGCGGATCACCTCAGGTTGAGACTTTGAGAACATCAACATGGAAAAACACCATCTCTACTAAAAATACAAAATTAGCTGGGCGTAGTGGCATATGCCTGTAATCCCAGCTACTCGGGAAGCTGAGGCAGAATCACCTGAACCCAGGAGGCAGAGGTTGCAGTGAGCCAAGATCAGGCCATTACACTCCAGCCTGGGCAACAAGCACAAAACTCTGTCTCAAAAAAAGAAAAAAAGAAAAAGTGGTAATACATAGGTTAGTCTACATAAATATGGCATAAAATAATAATAAAAATTTTCTATGGAGTTAAAAAAAAAAAAAGGCAAGATAGAATTAAAATACATGACAACAACTGCCAGGTTCCGTGGCTCGTGCCTGTAATCCCAGCACTTTGGGAGGCCGAGGCAGGCAGATCATTTGAGGTCAGCAGTTTGAGATCAGCCTGGCCAACAGGGTGAAACCCTATCTCTACTAAATTTACAAAAATTAGCCGGGCCTGGTGGTGCATGCCTGAAAAGGATGTCAAGGTCTTTGTATTAGTCAGAAAGAGAGTAAAAATACTGATTAGTATTGATAAGTTACCAATTAATGTGAAAATTTCTATGGTAGCTACTAAAATAATAGACTTTACTATTTTTTCATTCCCTGTTTCCAACTCCACTAATTTAAATATTTCATGAAGTCTATTTGATTAGGAGGTAAAGAAGGCAAAAAGAGAAAAAATATGGAGTAAGTAGGATATACAAGGTAAGGCGATAATTTTTTTTTTTTTTTTTTTTTTTTTGAGACAGAGTCATTACTCTGTCATCAGGCGCCAGGCTGTAGTGCAGTAGTGCGATCTCGGCTCACTGCAACCTCTATCTCCCGGGTTAAAGCAATTCTCCTGCCTCAGCCTCCTGAGTAGGTGGGACTACAGGTACACGCCACCATGCCCAGCTAATTTTTGTATTTCAGTGGAGACCGGGTTTCACTATGTTGGCCAGGATGGTCTTGATCTCTTGACCTCGTGATCCGCCCACCTCAGCCTCCCATACTGCTGGGATTACAGGCGTGAGCAACCTCCCTGGGCCGACCATAAATATTTTACATAATAATGAAGATATAATACTCCTTAAGTAATAAGATGCAGCTAAAGCAGTACTTTAAGAGACATTTACAAATTATGAAAGGCTGTTTAGGAAAAAAGAAAGTTGAAAATCAAACACATAAGTGTTCATTTCAAAAACACAGAAAAAGAACTACAAATCAAACTCCAAAACAAAGCAGAAAGAGCAAAAATCAACGAAATATTAAATAAATGCATAATAAAAAAGTCACTGAACCCCAAAGTTGGTTCTTTAAACCCTGGGAAGATGTATCAAACACATACACACATAACCCCAATACCAGAAATGAAAATACAATATCCTGTAAATTCTACAGATAGAAACAATATAAAGTTGAAGAACTTTATGCAAATAGACAATTTAAGTGAAATGGAAAACTTCTTGAAAAGCACAAATTAACAAAAATTACACAACAAGAATAAAAATCTTAAGTTCTGTTTTAAAAACTACATAATTAAAATCTTCTCTACACAGAAAAATCAAGGCTTCTCCTAAAGGCTTTACTGTAAGAATTCACCTGCAAAATTTCAGTTTATGAAATTATTAGAAACAAAACACTAAACAGATAAGACAAAGAAGCAAAAAAAAGGAAATTAAGGAAGAAATTAGAACGGTCTAGGCAGACTTGAAAAGAAACAAAAAGAATTTCTAGAAATCAAAATATAATCACAAAAATTTAAAATTAATGGATAGGTTAAATCGCTGTTTATACACAGGAAAAGAAGGAAGACCTAAAGAAATTTCAAACACTTTAGTGCAAAAAGACAAAGATATGGAAAATAAGGAAGAGACAGACCAAATAAGCTCGAATCAATAGCTAACATAAAACAAATTGATCAGGCTGGGTGTGGTAGCTCACACTTGTAATCCCGGCATCTTGGGAGGCCAAGGTGGGAGGATGGCTTAAGTCCAGGACTTCAAGATTAGCCTAGGCAATACGGTGAGATCTTATCTCTTTATAAAAAAAAAAAAAAAATCATCCTGGTGTGGTGGCACACGCCTATCTGGGAGGCTGAGGTGGGAAGATCGCTTGAGCCCGGGAAGTCAAGGTTACAGCGAGCTGTGTTCATGCCATGGGCACTCTAGCCTGGACAACTGAGCAAGACCCTCAAAAAAACCAAACCAAAACAAAACAAAAGCAAGAGACAAAAAACAAACTGGAGCTCCAGAAAGTAAGAATAGAGAGGATGGAAGGTAATGGTGATCGCAACAGTGGAAGATACAATGGCTGAGAATTTTCCAGAACTAATGGGCATAAATCTTCATTTTGGGAAGCCCCAAAAAATAAATGAAGAAAGTAAGCCATATTTGGGCATTGGATAAAAAAAATAAAAAATAAAAATCTTACAAGATGGAGAAAAAAGAACAGATTACATAGCCAGAAATGACAGGCTGAGAGATTTATCAACAGCAACAAAAATAAACCAGAAACAACATAAGAGTATCTTTAAAGTGTTGAATTAATGTAACTATCAACCTAGAACTGCATAACCAGCTAAACTATCATTCACAGATGAGGGTAAATTAAAGCCATATTCTTTTTTGGTTTTTAAATTATACGTTAAGTTCTGGGGTCCGTGTGCAGAATGTGAAGGTTTGTTACATAGACATACATGTGCCACAGTGGTTTGCTGCATCCATCACCCCGTCATCTACATTAGGTATTTCTTCTAATCCTATCACTCCCCAATCCCTCCACCCCCTGCTATCCCTCCCCTAGTCCCCTGCCCCTTGACAGGCCCCATTGTGTGATGTTCCCTTCCCTGTGTCCGTGTGTTCTCATTGTTTAAAACCCACTTAGAAGTGAGAACATGCAGTGTTTGGTTTTCTGTTCTTGAGTCAGTTTGCTGAGAATGATGGTTTCCAGATTCATCCATGACCCTGCAAAGCACATGAACTCATCCTTTTTTATGGCTGCATAGTATTCCATGGTCTATATGTGTCACATTTTCTATCATTGATGGGCATTTGGGTTGGTTCCAAGTCTGCTATTGTGAATAGTGCCACAACAAACATACATGTGCATGTGTCTTTATAACAGAATGATTTATAATCTTTTGAGTATATACCCAGTAATATGATTGCTGGGTCAAATGGTATTTCTAGTTCTAGATCCTTGAGGAATCACCACACTGTCTTCCACAATGGCTGAACTAATTTACACTCCCACCAACAGTGTAAAAGCGTTCCTATTTCTCCACATCCCCTCCAGCATCTGTCTCTTGATTTTTTTTTAATGATCGTCATTCTAACTGTAAAGCCATTTTCAATTAGACTAAAATGAAAACTATTGTCTTCTGCTTCCATTCAAAATGAAGTAACAACGAAACAAATTTATACTTTCGTCTGAACCAATCAAAAAAATCCTAATACATGAAATAATGGTTTTCAAGCAAAGGGTAGTGACCCATGAGAGATGAGAAAGAGATGAAGTGAGCCCAAATGTTGTTTCAGTTTATTGCCTTGAAAGAGTATCCAGATCATGATGCAGACAGACAGAAGGTAACCAAGCAAAGCCCAGCAGACTTCCTTAACTGAGAAGGAGCCACGAGTCAAGAGAGACCAAGGCAGCTACAGTCTGCAGGACACAGTACCTGCACAGTACCAATGAGTAGAGAGCTGCATAAAGAGAAACACTACAAATGTGCAGAGGGTCCCCCTGGAGTATTCAGAGTACTGATAGTACAAGGACAAACAAAATATTAGAGAACATAGTGCCTGTTCCCACCAGCCACGCTAGAAAACTAGACTCATAATCCATGGGATATTGGGTAGAATACTCAGGAAGGTCTTATCTTGGTAATAGAGAATAATTAGACCTGACCTAAGTAGTGATCAGGACCCAAGTAACAAATCATAAAAGACCCAGAATAATAAAGCTGTTTCCAACTAACTTAACTGCATTCCAGGAAAAAGCTCAAGAAAGTACAAAAACATCCAGTGCTCACCAAGGCAAAATTTACAATGTTTGACATTCAAACAAAGGCCACTAGGCATACAACAAAGTAGAGAAATGACCCATGATGAAAAAAAAAATCAATCAAAACTGACCCAGAAATGATGCACATATTAGAATTAGCAATAAGGCTTTCAGAGTAGTTATTGAAACTATATTCCCTTTGGTCAAAAGTTAAGTAGAGACATGAAAGATATAAAAAAGATCCAAATTAAACTTTTGGAGATAAAAACTACAATGTCTGAGATGAAATACACAGAATGAGATTTATGACAGATTAGACACAGCAGAAGAAAAGATTAGTGAACTTGAAGACAGCCAACAGAAACTATCCAAATTGAAATATGCAGAGAAAATACTTCTGTAGTATATACTTAGAAGAACACAGATGATTACAGAAAGAATGTGATAAGAATTGGGAACAAATAAACTGTCAATCATATGGGTAAATGTGAATAAAAATTATAAAAACAGTAATAATGTTTAGAGGTTAAAAAATGAGACATAGCTAAATTATTAATCAAAAATAATATATAAGATGGATGAAACAGAAGAGAATAAAATTAAGAAGAGAAATAGAGCTTCCCTATCAGTGGAAGTAGGTGTAAAAGAATTCCACAGGTAAGTATCAACAGATAATGCCAAATTTAAAAAATCAAGAAATGGCAACATAGCAAATGTGAACAGGATTCCAAATATGAAATGCGAACAGGATCACCAGAAGAAATAGCTAAAAGTTAAAGGTAGCTGATTCTAAGTCATGTGCTTGAAGTTGAGTTGGGTAAGACTGCTGCCTTTTAGTAGCCTTAAAGATACTCTGTGACTTTTAAACCAGAATGTCTGTAAAATAAGAAAAGTCTTAAATCAATTTTTCAAAAGCTAAAAAACATCAGATGATTTAAATTAATGTTTATGTTAAATTTATGGATACTGTGTATTTCACCATGAAATTTAGTTTTTTTACACTTTATGTACTCAGAAGGGTAGAATATCTTTCTTCAATATACTATTGTTAACAATAGGAAAAGTTTTCAAGTTATTGTCCATAAAATTTAATTCAGAGTTTGTTTAAAAGTTTGTAATAGGATAATGTGTCTTAGAATCAACCACCAGAAACTGGGTTTGTTTATTACTATTCTTGGCACAGAAAACTGATTTTAGTTAATCTTGTCATAATTAATCCTGACTATGAGCTCAGTATAAAATCACTTATTGGTTAGAAAACATCTCAGACTATAAGTCTAGAAACTCTCCCTTTTTGGTTATACAGACAAGTAAAATATAATGTTGGTTATGGCAGATTTCTATTTTCAAAATTAAATGTGACACCTTGTTTATATCCAAAGGAAGTAAGATTATGGAACTAGGAAGCGCCAAATAGCAGAACAGATATGAAGAGTCAACACCAAGCAGAGCAAAAAAGAATATGGGAATCCTGAAGGCAATGCATACATAACTAACATCAATTAAATACATTTTATTCTGACAGAGAAGAGTGTTATATGTTCTGCAAAGGTGAAAGAGTGATAACTAGTTCTTAGGGAAGAAAATGAAAGGGAAAGTTGGAGTAAATGAAAAATCTTTTATGGACTTGCTTTCCCTAAAGAAGTGAAAAGCAACTTTTGGCCAATATAAAGATTGGTGATAAGGTAATTTCACAAACTATTTACCTGCCGCGGATACTAAGGACATATAGAAGGTAAAATAACTTGCCCCAGGTTTTCCTAACAGGTCAGTTTAAGAGACAGAAACACAGTTTGCCTGGTAAGCCAAAGTTAGTACCAACTGGCTTGCTCCTAGAAGAAGAAAATGAGGCAATGGTATAATACACAAATTTCACTAGCTCAGGTGCTTATAAGGGCCATGACACAGTTGAAGTGTAATGCTGCCATTTGTGCGCACTATCTGAAATTAATCAAGGGCTGCTACTCACATTGCTGCTGTTTCTCATACATTGTACCTTTCAGGGGAGGATTATGGAATCTAGCCTCAGACTATGAATACTAACAAGATGTGAGGAAGGATAAGAAAAAGTACATGGCTGGTATAGGCTAGCATAACACAGAATAGCCCTTTAGAAATATAATCATGGAGTCTCTTTCCTGATCCTCAGTAGTATGGTAAACAGGGAATGGAAACCTGCCAAAGATCTCTAGAGTTAATATGTATAATCAGCCATTTTTTAAAAAGTTAACACTTATAGTTAAAAAATTTTAAATAGTATCTTAAAAATGCTTAAGTACATCATATTTTGCTGAAAGGACAGATAAAAAGCCAGCTTCCAGAATTAGTCTCACGAAAAAAATTTGTTCAAAAGTACAGTACTAAAGAAGATAAAGCAGTGCACATTTCTAAAATATCAGCTTAAAAAATTAAGCCTTCAATGTCGGGGAAATACCAAAAGACTGCCTAATGATAGCTGCAAAAAGTTTGCTATTTTTAAGAAGAAGGTACAAAAACAATACTGAATAAACAAGAAAAATGGTCCAGTTGTTTTTTTTTTTTTTTTTCCCCTGGATCAGCTCTCATTTTTGATGTTGCTCCTTACTGGGTTGTGGCATGTTTACCTGTTACTCTGTGAAATACTAATAGAAGCTGTGCCTAAGGTTATTTTAGCCATGCATAATTTGACAGAAACACTAGCTTTCCAAAAGAAAATTAAGTTTTAAAGTATCCTAACTTTACTATTATAGTTTAATAAACTTTTACTGAATGCTTACCACGTGTGAGGACACAAAGAGGTAAGAAAACATGGACCCCACTCTCAAAGACATTACAATTTAGTAAAAGAAATGGGAGCTTTAATCCAAAATAATCAATTAACTGAGGAAACAATACAATGCATACAAATTGGTGGCATGAAAAAAGGAAAGCAAGACATTTATTTATATTTTCTAAGATGAATAACACGTAATATTATATTTTAGGAAAATTAACCATTCATATTGAGTCTATCAGTCCAGCTTATTTATCTGCCAACAACAGAATCTCCTCTGGCTAGTTGAAACAGAAAAGGAATTTATTTAAGGATTAGTAGGGGGCTTACAGAAGCTCTCTTAAGAGTCAGAGAGCCAAAATTAGATAACAAAAAGTCAGAAAACAATCCCAACCACACTTAGGAGGCTCTCCAGGAAAAACTAGACTGTCAGCAGTAGTTGGCATCTTTGATACCAAGAACCTGGAACAACCAGAAACTCCTACCACCTCCTTTACCAAAAAATACACCCTCTCACCCAAGACTGCTACCTGATGTTCCCACATAATTTCAAGTAAGAAGTGTATGTCTGCTCACATAACTCTACCTTACCTGTGAGTGGGTTTGAGAATATAAATTTTCTGGCATCCATCCCAGTAAGTTAAGACTTGTAATACAGGAAATTACCAAAATGTAAGAGAGCTATTTAAAAATGCTGAGTGGCCACAAATGAGGAATATATATTTAATTAAGTCACTGTTGCTTTGTGCTATAGAATATGAAAATAAATCACTTAGTTATAAAGTCATAGTATTTATTTTACAAAAATAATCCCTGGAGTTAAAAAAAAATTTCAAATTTTACTTATTTTCAAATCAATAAAATACCAATAAGCTTGTACAAGTACATGAAATAAAGAGTACTTACAAAATACACACTGGCTCATGGCTATAATCCCAACACTTTGGGAGGCCACGGTGGGAGGATGGCTTGAGCCCAGGAATTCGAGACCCAGCCTGGAAAACACAGTGAGACCTCGTCTCTACCAAAAATGTAAAAATTAGCCAAGTGTGGTGGTCATGCCTATAATCCCAGCTACTTGGGAGGCTGAGGTGAGAGGATAACTTGAGCCTGGGAGGTGGAGTCTGCAGTGAATCATGCACTACATATCACTGTACTACAGCCTGGGGGACAAAGACTTCATCTCAAAAAGAAAACACACAAACAAAAAAACCCCATTATTTCTCGTAATCCAAACAGTTTTGCGAAAAAGGAACAATGAACAGATTCAGTATTTTAATACAACTAAAGCAGACTAAAGTTATCAAAACTGCTACCTAATAATGTCATATTCCAGATAAATAGAAATTTACTTGAGGAAACCAACTGCCAATTTTCATCAATTTTATTTTTTTTTAAGTATCTAAAATGGCCAGGCATGGTGGCTCACACCTGTAATTCCAGCACTTTGGGAAGCTGAAGAGGGTGGATCACCTGAGGTCAGGAATTTGACACCAGCCCAGGCAACACGGCAAAACCCCGTCTCTATAAACTACAAAAATTAGTTGGACATGGTGGCAGGTGCCTGTAGTCCCAGCTACTCAGGAGGCTGAGGCAGGAGAATTGCTTGAACCCGGGAGGCAGAGGTTGCAGTGAGCCAAGATTGCACCACTTCACTCTAGCCTGAGCAACAGAGCAAGACTCCCTCTCGAAAAAAAAAAAGTATCTAAAATATATGATCTACTTTCCTGTTTAATAAACAAGGTACACAAAATATAATTCAACCATTCCTTAATGGCTTAAGGTCGTCATTATAAACAGAATGTGGTGGTGGTTGTGATTAGCTTAAAGACTATTTCAGCAATAAATTAATTGGCTCTTTCACTCAATTTTCTGACTTTCACTTAGAGGGGTGCTGTCCCAATCCACAGGGTCTCTCTACATCAGATTCCCCAAGACTGCCTGTCGTCCTATCAGCATTTCCTTGAAGATGGGCAGACTACCAAGCCTTTCTCAATATTTATTCCTCTCTGTTCAACAGGCTGTCACTTGCCATCTCCTTTATATTGGTTTCCAATGCTATCCAAACTAATAAAGACAGGAATAGAGGAATCCCAGGATTTTAAATTTGGCAATCTAAGAAGCCATTATTTTGATGGCATATACTGCCCAAGGAAGGAAATTGGCCTACAGTATAAAAATTAAAATATAGAGTGGGGAGCTTCCTTCCTTTAAATGGAATAAGTAACAAATTAGAAACCAAATTATTACATTTAAAGATTATAAAAAATTTCTGTAGGCCAGGGTTGGTTTTTTTAAAAAAACTTACATATACATATATAAAGAGAGAGAGAGTAAAAATTTAAAAATAATCTACTTTTGAGTTTGTGTCTGCGCAGATGATCAGCTATAAATTATCAGATGTCCATCAAATATCAAATAATTAAAGTGTTACCATATTAAAATACATACTAAATTTTTCAGCCTGCTACTATCTTGATCTCAAATTTCTGATATAACAGGTGTTTTAAGCTACTTAACAAGACAAAAACAGTTTCCCTCACTTCTTATGCTAAAGGTTTTAATTAAAAAAAAAAAGAAACCTACACCCAGGACTAATGCATAAGTACAAGAAGCATATGATCTTTGGCACCTTCCCCTCTTTCTAATATGACCCTTTCTGTGATTTCAAAGTCCTTTCTCTATCTAAATTTATAAAATCTATACTCTCAGCTACTCTCTGACTAATTCTTGACAAGGTATTAGTATAGCTTAGATTGCATGCCTCTAGATCCATTCTCCATCCTTCACTGTAAGGTTTATCTGTATCAATAGGCAACCTCATTCTCAGTCTTTGCTTAGGTTCACAAAGTGGAGAGACGTGAGCGGTGATCAGAAAGATAAAAAAAGTGGGATGATGAAGCACTTATTCTCTCGGCTCCCTTCTCATGAGGCTGCCTTGGGCTTTGTCATTCAATAGAAGGAATCTTCTCAAAACAGTCTCTTCTCTGGAACTGTTTCCTGGGTACCAGTTACTCTCTCTGCTTGCCCTGGTTACAGCCTTATTTCTTAAGATTCTGCTACATTGTAACCCCTTTGAAAATAAACCCCCCTTGAAATATCCTAATTTGAACGTGCCACACGTTTCTTGGCAGAGGAGACACACTGACACCAACACTGACAGATATGACATCCAGAGAAGATGTTAAGCAGGCAATTAGGTCTGAAACTTAAAGGAGAGATCTGGACTATCTATCTGCGTATCTATCCAATCTATTTATCCATTCAATCTATTTATCATCAATCAATCAATCAATCTAATTTAATCTATCTATCTCTATCTCCATCCTCAAGGGAGACACAAGAATGTTTATTATAGTATACTATAATAATGAAATAATAGAAACACTTCAAAATGTCCATCTCTTCTGGAAAATGGGTACACTGAAATACAGTCACATGATGTAATACTATTATATAGTTATTATATAACACTTGAAATAAACTAGAACAAAACAGTTCAACATAAGTAAAGCTCAGACACATAAATGAAAACAGGAAGCTGTGAGGGATGAGGGATAAAAGACTACACTTTGGGTAAAGTGTACACTGCTCAGGTGATGGGTGCAGGAGAATATCAGAAATCACCACTAAAGAACTTATTCATGTAACCAACCACCACTTGTTTCCCAAAAACCTATTGAAATTTTATGTATGTGTGTGTGTATGTGTATGTGTGTGTGTGTGTGTGTGTGTGTATTTAAGTTGCCATTTATATAAATGTTAAAGACATGCAAAGCAATGTTATATATTATCTACAAATATATACCTATGCAATTAAAACACTAAAAATGCATGGAAATGACCACTTTTTGTGGTCATGATGAAGTAACTGAATCAATCTTACCTTCCTACTGCAAGCAACTACATACTGAACATGATATATAAAACATGTTTTCAGACACAGAACAAACAGTACACCAGCAAGATGACTACCAGATGTACTCTCTGACTGTGATCACCAAGAGAAGTAAAACAAATGAGATGATCCCTACAACTGCCCAGTGCTAGGACAGTTGGTTTAAGTATCTGTCCCCTCTAAATCTCATGCTGAAATTTAATTCACAGTGTGGCAGTATTGAGAGGAGGGGACCTTAAAGAGGTTATTGGGTCATGAGGGTTCTGCCCAAATGAGTGGATTAATCCATGAATAGATTAATGGGTTACCATGAGAACGGGATGACTGCCTTATAAAGAGGAAGCGAGTGAGACTTGAACTAGCACACTCAGCCCCCTCACCATGTGATGCCCTGTGCAGTTTCAGGACTCTGCAGAAAGTCGCCACCAGCAAGATGACTACCAGATATACTCCCTGACCTTGGACTTCACAGCCTCTATAACTGTAAGAAATAAATTCATTTTCTTCATAAATCACCCAATTTCCAGTATTTTGTTATAAGCAACAGAAAATAAACTAAGACATCCAGCTTTCTGACTGAAGGAGCAGACGATGAGCACAGAAAGAGGGGAACACAGAGTCCAGTGGAGTGGAGTTGAGGGGACAGACATTGGCATTTGGGGAGGATGAAGCACCTGGAAGTTGTTAGATAATTCCAAAAGAAAGGAAGTTATACAGAACAGAAATCTATACTGTATTTTAAATTTCGTATTTTTTAAATTGTGGTATTGTTATTTTTTTCCCAAATATTTTTGATTTGCAGTTGGTTGAATCAGTGCATGTGGAACCTGCACAAATGGAGAGCTGACTGCCTTGGCTGTGACTTGCTAAACTCCACGAAGTTGAATTTGACCAGAAAATTATAAGGTAACAATCTGGATAGCAACACAAACTGGGGAGGTAACTTGAGTTCTGACCAGCTGAAGCAGAAAGTCCTCAGTCACCACTTAGGAGCATTTAGCAGAGGCCTGAGAGTGATCATGTTGTTGTAGGGCTGAACAAGAGTGAAAGCTATTATCAGACCAACCCCAAAACAGCTTAAAACCTGGACCTTTCCAACTGTTCTATAAGAATTTAACCACTTGCCAAAACAAAGCCTAATTCTCTTCAAAGGAGGTAAATAAAATTCCAGATTCAACAAAGCAATATTCACAAAGTCTAATTTCCAATAAAAATTATTGGACATGCCAAGAAGCATAAAAATATAACATGACCAGGAGAAAAATAATACAAAGACTTAGAAATCACAAAGATGATGGAGTTAGAGATAAGAAATTAAAACATGGAGATAATGAGAGAAATAAAGCTATATAAAAAACAGAACTAAATGTAACTTTTGGAGATGAAAAACTTATATTCAGTAAAAAGTTTGCTAATTAGACACTGCAGAAGAAAATATGAGCAATCTTGAAAACAGCACAAAGAAGACTGAAAGTCTATGGATCAAAGAAGTAAAATGAACCTCAAGCAAGATAAATACAAACACACGCACCTAAGCTCACATCAAATGCACATGACAAATTGCTGAAAGCCAGTAATAAAGAGAAAATATTAAAGGCAGTTAGAGAAATAAGACAGGCAACTCATATAGGAACAAAGATAAGGAAATCAGCAGGCTTCTCTTAAACTATGCATAGTAAAACATGTCATGCTTAAACTGCTGATAGAAAAAAACCTGTCAATACAGAGTCATATATATGTGTGCATTACCCCACACACACACACACACACACACACTCCTCTCCATCATTCAAAATGTAAGGAAAAATAAAAACTTTTTCAGACAGGAAAAAAACTCAGAATTCATTGTTGGCAGACCTACATTACAAAAAATTCTAAAAGAGCTCTTCAGGCAGTAGAAAAATGATATCGGATGGCATCATGGATCAATATAAAGGAAAGTAGAATGTTGGGAAGGATAAATGTATGGATTAAATATAAAATATTTCTCTTCATGCTTAGATTTCTTCAAAACACAACTATTTTTTTTTTTTTTTTTTTTGAGACGGAGTTTAGCTCTTGTTACCCAGGCTGGAGTGCAATGTG